>CAUYOR010141425.1:0-42582 GCA_963573925.1 Callimico goeldii | reverse complement strand
CAAGACTGCACAACTCTTTCCGCAGAAACAATGGGGTATGTGTGAGTGTGTATGACTGTGTGTGAGCTCTGTTCCTTTGCAATGATGTGTGTGTATATGTGTGATCTCTGTTCTTGTTCCTCTATGATAATGTGTGTGTGTACGAGTGTATATGAGTATGTGAGCTCTGTTCCTCTATGATAATGTGTGTGTGTGTATGAGTATGTGATCTCTGTTCCTCTACAATAATGGGTGTGTGTGTGTATGAGTGTGTGTGATCTCTGTTTCTCTGCAATAATGGGTGTGTGTGTGTGTGTGTATGTGTGTGAGATCTCCGTTTCTCTACAATGGGAATATGTGAGTGTGTGTGATCTCTGTTCCTCTGCAATAAAGGGATGTGTATAACTGAATGTGTATAACTGTGTGTGAGCTCTGTTCCCTTGCAATGATGTGTGTGTATGTGTGTGAATTCTGTTCCTCTGTAATAATGGGGGTGTGTGTGAGTGTGTATGAGTATGTGATCTGTGTTCCTGTACAACAATCTGTTTGTGTATGAGTGTATATGATCTCTATTCCTCTGCAATAATGGGGGTGTGTGTGAGTATGAGTGTGTATGATCTCTGTTCCTCTGCAATAATGGGTGTGTGTGAGTGTGTGTGATCTCTGTTCCTCTGTAATAATGGGGGTGTGTGTGGGTGTGTATGAGTGTGTGTGATCTCTGTTCCTCTACAATAATGGGGGTGTGTGAGAGTGTGTATGAGGGTATATGATCTCTGTTTCTCTGTAATAATGGGTGTGTGTGATCTTCGTTCCTCTGCAATCATGGGGGTGTGTGAATGTGTATGGGTGAGTGTGATCTCTGCTTCTCTACAATAATGGTTATGGTGTGTGTGTGTAATCTCTTTTTTCAACAATAATGTGTGTGAGTGTATGAGTATGTGTGATCTCTGTTCCTCTATATAGTGGGTGTGTGTGTGTATGGGTGTGTGTGATCTCTGTTCCTCTACAATAGTGTGTGTGTGTATGTGTGATCTCTGCTTCTCTGCAATAATGGGTGTGTGTGAGTGTGTATGAGTGTGTATGATCTCTGTTCCTCCACAATAATGGGGGGGTGTGAGTGTGTATGATCTCTGTCTGTTCCTCTGCTATAATGGGGATGTGTGTATGTGAGTGTGTATGAGTGTGTGTGATCTCTTTCTGTGCCTCTACAATTAAGTGACCAGAACCAGGTGGCTTCAAAGGTGAATTAATTATCTGCTGGAAAAATGGGGCTGGAAAAATCTAGTCATTAGGAAGCCAGGTGAGCAAGAAATGTAACCTCTGCTCAGTAAAAGTGAACTGGATTTCTAGCAAGTCCCCCTTTCACTAAAACTCATTTTAACCAACTCAGTTCTCTCTCAGCCAGCCCTGGGGATGTACTTGGGGCTTACACGTGGCCAAGATGTCAGGCAGAGGGGTCTGATCCTGGCTGTCATCTCACCACCTGACCACCAACATGTCCTCATTTCCTGCTGGTCTCCGTTCCTGCGGGAGTCCTGAGGATCCAAGGAGACCCCTACCTGCCTCCTGCTTCCCAGCTCAGCCACATGGTCTCTCTCCCTCTCCACCCACCACCCCTCGTGCTGTCTCTTCAACATCCAGGAGCCATCTGGCTGCTTCCATGCCTCTCTGGGGACTCTCAGCCTCCCTGCACTGAGACACCCACCCCTGGCTGTTTCTGCCCTACAGCTCTGGCATTGTAATGAGTCAAGGGCAATTCTGAGATTTCACATGCTCCCAGGCCTTCCCCGGGGAATAGGAGGTGAGTGTCTCCTCTGCTCTCAGTCCCTAAATCTCAGTCCCTAAAGCAGAGAGGAGTCTGCTTGTCCTTTCCTTCCCACAAGCACCAAAGCTCTCTCTTCCTCTCTCACTTCTTCCTTCAACTCCCTTCCCCAAAAGTTATCTAGCCACAGGGTAAGAAAAACTGCCTTTGATTGATTTGCATTCTTTCAAATATTTTCCTGTGCTAAGACCTAGGCTGTGGAAGTCAAATGAAGATTATTTGAAGTTTTGCTCTTCTGCTGCCTGTATTAGGGGATGGAAGGAGGACAGGAGGAAATGCCAGAGAAAGAAGCATGCTTGGCATCACAGAATACCACCGCCTACCCCCTACCCATGCAGCAAGACAACCGAGGCTCCTCAAATTTAAGTGGATACCCAGTCCTGTGGTGCTGCCGGAACCTTCCTTCCTAGCCAAGGGGTGAACCAAAGAGGCAGCGCCTCCCATCACCAGCACTGTCACTACTGGCTGTGGGCCTTCATGCTCTTCTATGTCCTAGGTAGACAGTGGCCAGGGAAAATGCAGGGGGCGGGGCACCATGACAGGGAAGTCACATGTAGCACACATTTGCTGTGTCCCAGGGTCTGTGCTGGAAGGTGAATCATTTCTTGTTTGTTTGTTTTTTTTTTTCTTTGTTATGTGCTCTAGGGAATAAAAGGAATTTTCTTCCTTACACTCGTCCCTCCCCCTGGGGGACCAGACTCTTCCAGTCTGAACTTTCCTCACTCCCTGTGGGGTTCCAGGGGTACAGACATGGGTTTGGCGGATTTTAATCTCTGAAAAGAAGAGAACTTGTCTGGACTTCCAGGAGACCTCCTGAAACAGACCCTGATTCGGAATAGCCTGAGGGCATTTCTGTAGGTCATCCCTGAGGGCAGGAGAGGGACAGGCTCTGGGTTTTAAAGATAGATTGTGGGAACCCACCTGGACTGGAACAGGATGCACTTTTGAGGGTCCTATGAGTGGTGGGCACTGGGACCTCACCTACCCGGGGAACCCCTGTGGAGACAGTGCCAGGAGTCCCTTGTGGCGTTGCTCAGGATCACAAACTCTGGGAAACTTCCCACTGGGCTGTGGGAACCTGGGCGAGGAGTTACCAGTGGTGAATGAATGGCCCTGGCCTCGCCTGCCTGAGACCTACCTACCCAATACCTCACCTGCCTGAGACCTACCTACCCAAGGCCTCACCTGCCCAAGCCCTCATCTGCTCGTTCTTGCAGGTGCTTACCTCCCTGAATCTCAATAAAGTCCCTGGGAAGAGAAGGGTGGCCCTGGGTGACTGCTGGGGCATTCTTGCCAAGTGGTCAAGTTGGAGCCAGGTAGGATATGATGTAGAAACATAAAGAAAGAAAATGTTTCTTGCATCTCAAGTCTGAGAGTGGGATTCATGTTTGGCAAATGTTATCCCACCTCTCCTATGATTCCCATTTTACAAATGAGGAAATTAAGGCTTAAGGAAGGTGAGTAATCCCCAAGTTCACAGAGTACACAGTCAGATGCAGCTTTGTCTGACTACAAAGAACATGCTTTTTGGGGCTCCCCATACATTCAGGAGATACCAGTTAGCACAAAGCTATTAAGTGACAGGGCCTAGGCCAACATCTAGGATCATGCTGGTTTCAGAAATGGGGTGATTCTCTCTGGAGTCATCCTTTGGGAACAGACCGGTCCCAGAGGTTCTTCTAGACCTGCAAGTGGCTGTCCTCAGCTCTCTCAGTCACTGTCCCCCACCTGTGGAGTCAGAACAGTGAGACAGGATTTATCCTTCTCATGAAGATTTTGAGAATGGCATGAGAAAATGTGCATGGAAGCACTTTATAAATTAAAAGTGATTGCGTTCGGCTAATAATGCCCTCCCCCAAAATATAGCTACATCCTCGTTCTTGAAACCTGAAACTGTTACCTTATATGGCATTAAAAAGGGTAAAGGCTTATAGATATGATGTGATTAAATTAACAATCTTGAGACAAACATCATCTTTAATTATTTGGATGGTCCCTAAATGCAAACATGTGCATCCTAATCTGAGGGGGCAGAGGAAGATTTTATATACAGACACAGAGGAGAAGGAGGCGTGACCACAGAGGCAGAGCCTAGGGAGATGTGGCCACAAGCCAAGGACTGCCAGCAGCCACCCTAGCTGGAGGAGGTAAGGAATGGCTTCTTGCCTAGAACCTCCAGAGAAAGTACAGCTCTGTGGCACCTTGATTCCAGTCCAATAATATATGTATTAGTCCATTTTTATACTGCTGATAAAGATATACCCAAGACTGGGTACTTTATTCAGGAAAGAGGTTTAATGGACTTACAGTACCATGTGGCTAGGGAGGCCTGACAATCATGATGCAAGGCAAAGAGGAGCAAGTCAGGTCTTACATGAATGACAGCAGGCAAAGAGCTTGTGCAGGGAGGAGCCTCCCATTTTTAAAACCATCAGCTCTCATCAGACTCACCATCATGAGAACAGCAGGGGAATGACCCACCCGCATGATTCAACTATCTCCCACTGAGTGCCTCCCATAACATATGGGAATTATGAGAGCTACAAGATGAGATTTGGGTGGGGACCCAGAGCCAAACCATATCATTCCACCCCTGGCCCCTCCCAAATCTCATGTCTTCAAATTTCAAAACCAATCATGCCTTCCCAATAATACCCCAAAGTCTTAATTCATTTCAGCATTAACTCAAAAGTCCACAGTCCATGCCTCACCTGAGACAAGGCAAGTCCCTTCTGCCTATGAGCCTGTAAAATTGAAAGCAAGCTAGTTACTTCCTATATACAATAGTAGTACAGGCATTGGGTAAATACAGTTGTTCCAAATGGGAGAAATTGGCCAAAACAAAGGGGCTACAGGCCCCATGCAAGTCCAAAATCCAGCAGGACAGTCAAATCTTAAAGCTCCAAAATGAATGTATTTGACTCCAGGTCTCACATCCAGGTCACACTGATGCAAGAGGTGGGTTCCCATGGTCTTGGGCAGCCCCACCCCTTGTCTTTGCAGGGTATAGGCCCCCTCCTAGCTGTTTTTGTGGGCTGGCATTGAGTGTCTGCAGCTTTTCCAGGCACATGGTGCAAGCTGTCAGTGGATCTACCATTCTGGTGTCTGGAGGACAGTGATGACCCTCTTCTCACAGTTCCACTAGGCAGTGACCCAGTGGGGACTCTGTGTGGGGGCTCCAACCCCATATTTCCCTTCCACACAGCCTTAGCACAGGTTCTCCATGAGGGCCCCACCCCAGCAGCAAACTTCTGCCTGGGCATCCATGTGTTTCCATCTGTCCTCTCAAATCTAGGTGGAGGTTCCCAAACCTCAGTTCTTGACTTCTGTGCACCCACAGGATCAATGTCATGTGGAAGCTGCCAAGGCTTGGGGCTTTCACTCTCTGAAGCAACAGCCCAAGCTATACCTTGGCTCCTTTTAATCACAGCTGGAGTGGCTCAGATGCAGGGCACCAAGTCCCTAGACTGCACATAGCAGAGGGATCCTGGGCCAGGCCCATGAAACCATTTTTTCCTCCTAAACTTCTGTGTCTGTGATGGGAGGGGTTTTCACAAAGGTCTTTGATATTCCCTGGAGACATTTTCCCCATTCTCTTGGGGATTAATATTTGACTTCTCATTACTTATGCAAATTTCTGCAGGTGGCTTGAATTTCTCCCCAGAAAATAGGATTTTCTTTTCTACCCCATTGTCAGACTACAAATTTTCCAAATTTTTATGCTCTGCTTCCCTTATAAAACTGAATGCCTTTAATAATGCCAAGTCACCTCTTGAATGCTTTGCTGCTTAGAAATTTCTTCCGCCAGATATCCTAAATTATCTCTCTCAAGTTCAAAGTTCCACAAATCTCTATGGCGGGGGGCAAAATGCTGCCAGTCTCTTTGCTAAAACATAACAAGAGTCATCTTTGCTCCAGTTCCCAACAAGTCCCTCATCTTCATCTGAGACCACCCCAGCCTGGATTTAATTGTCCATGTAGCTATCAGGCTTTTGGTCAAAGTATTCATTTAACTCTCCCCTTGTTCCACCTCTACAAAGAAGCAAGATGCAAATAATGTGACAGACTAAAATGACATTTAAAAGAGAAAAAAGATTGAGCACCATTTCAGTAGGCTCTGGCCTGGCCGGTGTGTGCTGATGGGGTTAGGGAGCACTCTCAGTTGTCTGATAGTTGCGTGGTGAGAAGAAAGCTGGACAGGCATTGGGGAAGCATGGAGAACCAGTTTCCAGTGCTGGCACTTTGTTATCCCTGGGAACCTGAAGGAAGTAACTCAGTCTCTCTAAGTCTGCCCCATCTGTAACCTGGGGACACCAGCAGCCTCTTGGCAGCTTTCATTAGATAGTATGATATTGCAGTGGGGACCTTCAGGGCAGCTCCCACAATGATGAGGCTTAAACCATCCTTGTTACAGAAGAAAGGTGGCAACCGTTCTGTCCCAAGGCCAGTCCTGTGGCTTGGCCCCTCTGCTCCAGAATGCAGGGAATTTCTCATGAAAGTCAGTCTTCATTCGTCCTCTGTAGGTGGCATGGTCCCACTCATTCCCTTATTTAGTCCAAATTCAGCCACTTGCCATTTATCTCTCCCATCTCTCAGCTTCTTTCCACGGCCACCTAGTTCAGGACATCACCAGCTGTCCAGCTCCGTCCACACTGCCCTTAGTCCTGGCCTCTAGGACACCCCATATCCCAGCAGAGAAGGGTATGTTTCTAAAATGCACTGCTCTTAGAATGAAAGACACATCCTGAACGCAACCAACATACCCCCATGATGCTGCTGCTGCCTGCGCCACCAGCCTCATCTCATGCTCCTCTCTCCTTCCCTCTCCTCAGACCAGCCACACTGTGCCACACTCTCATTTCCTCAAACCCGCCATTCCTATATTCCCTAGAACTGCCATAACAAATCAACACAAACCTAGTGGTTAGAACAGCAGAAATTTACTCTCTTGGGAGACACCCAGTCTCTAGACTGGGTGTAGAGACCAGAAGTCCAAAATTAAGGTGTAGATGTTGCCCTACTCCCTCTGCAGGCTGGAGGGGAGGACAATTTCCTTGCCTCCTGTGGTTTCCAGGGGTGGCTGGCAGCCCTTGGGTTCCCTGGGTTTGCAGCTCAACACTTCCCTCTCTGCCTCCACTGTCACACGGAGACCTCCCTCATGTGTCTGTGTCCTCACATGGCATTCTCCTTCCTGTGTGTCTCCCTCCACTTTTCTTATAAGGACACTAGTCATATTGGATTTAGGGCCCAACGTACTCAATATGACCTCATCTTAACTTGGCAACAACCGCAAGACCCTATTTCCAAATGAGGTCACATTCACAGGTACCAGGACTGAGCAGAGTTTTTAGGGGGATGCAACTCAACCCATACCTGCCCATCATGTTCATGATCAGACCTTCCTGCAGGGCCTTCCCTTTGCTGACATACTCTCCCCACCCACTGTCCCACCCACTTTTATCCTGTCCGTCTGCCGCACACTGCAAATTTCAGGGCAAAGGTCACCTGCTTCAGGAAGCCTCTCCTGATAAATGAGGTCAGTTTCTATCGTACTTGCTGAACTTCTCTGAGGCCTTCATCCTCCTGTGCATAGACCTATTCTATGAGCATCTGCCTCCTCCATGAGATTACATGCTGCTCAGGGACAGGAGCAGCATCAAGAACCAGGCAGGTGCTCAGTACACACAGGACCAGTGAGCTAATGAATGAACAAGCTGGGATCGAGAGCACTGGGTGCTGGGCTACAAGGATGCAGAGACACTGATGTGGTTTAGATCTGTGGCCCCACCCAAATCACAGGCCGGATTGTGATCCCCAGTGTTGGAGGTGACGGGATTGTGAGGGTGGAGTTTTCGTGAATGGTTCAGCCCCATCCCCACTTGGTACAGTATAATGAGTGAGTTCTCTTGAGATCTGGTTAAGTGTGGTACCTCCTCCCCCTTCCTCCTCCTCCAGCCATCGAAAGTGCTGGCTCCGCCTTCCCCTTCCACCATGATTGTAAGTTTCCTGAGGCCTCCCCAGAAACCAAGCAGATGCCGGAATCACACTTTCTGTACAACCTGCAGAATTGTGAGCCAATTAAGCCTCTTTTCTTTATAAATTACCCAGTCTTAGGTATTTCTTTGTGGCAATGCTAAAACAAACTAATACAGACAGCAAGATAGAAGAGGTAGGGTCTCCTGTTTCTTGGCTCAGTAGGAATGAAGGCAGCACACAAGTAACTAAAAGAGAAGGTGGCACACACCACACCCCGGGGATGAACCAGATACAGCAGGATTCAGACCAATTGCTGGGAGACAATGAGGGTCTCACCTTGAAGCTGCCAGTTGAGCTGAGTTTTAGAGGGAAAGAATAGAGAGAAGGGAATTCCAAGCAGAGGGACCAGCCTATGAGAAGGCACAGAGGTGAGAAAAGGTTTAGAGTATGTGGAGAACAGTTAAGATCCAGTCCTTGCCCAAATGGACCACCCAGGGCCAAACTTGGGAGTCATGGTCTAAGCGTGGGAAATACTGCATGGATGGAGAGTTTTCCCTACTGCCCACCACAACCACATCTAGAGTGAAAGAAATGAGAGATTAAGTAGCCTTTGCTATGGTAAGAGGAAGGATCCTGCTGTTTGCATTTGATTTGAGCCACTCAATTGCAACTGTGAAGTCACAGCCTCCATCCCTGCATGTTCCATAGCAGGCAGCATCTCAGGGTTCCAAATCCTGGTACTGTTTTTTAAAGGTCTATGTGCAGTCAGTGCCCTTCAGGAACTGGGAATTAAAAGGTCACAACAAGAAAGTCCTGGCCGGGCACAGTGGCTCATGCCTGTAATCCCAGCACTTTGGGAAGTCGAGGCAGGTGAATTATGAGGTCGGGAGTTTGTGATCAGCCTGGCTGACCTGGCGAAACCCCATCTCAACTAAAAATACAAGAAAATTAGCTGGGCATAGTAGTGGGTGCCTGTAATCCCAGCTACTCAGGAGACTGAGGTGAGAGAATCACTTCAACCTGGGGGTGGAGGTTACAGTGAGTCACGATTGCGCCACTGCACTCTAGCCCAGGTGACAGTGCGAGATTCTGGGAAAAAAAAAGGAAGCAAGGAGGGAGGGAGGGAGGGAAAGGAAAGGAATCCCTTTTCCTGCTGTCTTTGCTCCTCCTGTGGCCCCAACTGAGACAGGGAGGCCCATGGCTTGGCGGGGGCCCTAAAGAACATCGTGAGTGCATGGAGCCATCTCTCCTTCCCTTCCCCAAGTCCCCAGAAGTTCTAGCCTGGCTTCCAGAAACATGCTTTAGTAGTGCTCTGGTATGATTCAGTTTTTGTTACTTCCTGAGCGTGACTAATCCAATTTGTCCCTTCCCTGCCACATACACAGAGTCCTTCTCACTCTCCTCTACACCACAAGAGTGGCTTATTGTGCAGCAAGAAATCCATGCTGATCAATTCAGGGCAGGCTGCATTAGGAAGGCAAATTACAGGAATATGAGTTGGGGATAACTATGATTAATCCTTTGGCCAGGCAGAGCTTTTGATTCCCGTCATGCCCTTGGGCAGCACAGAGGTGACAGGGATAAGGACAGCACTTCTGATGGCCGCTGGACCCAGCCATTCATTACCGTGATGTCCCCATCACTGAGCCTACTGATGAGATTATTGATCGTGGGAAATAATTATATGAAATGCATCGCAGTAAGCGTGGGCCATTGTCTTTGTATTTATTGGCAAGGGATGTAAGCTTTTCCTCGTTTTAGAAGAGTTTCACTTTTATGAATTAATTGATGGAAGCTTTTCAAACTAACAATTGTTACTTTCATGGGGGAAAAGAGCAGGAGAGAGTGGAGGAAATAACAGAAAGAAGGTGTAAACATCAACGTATAGGAAAGGCCCAGAAAAATGGGAAGTCTGGTACCCAGCAGATGGTGCTGTAATCAAATTCTAAAACTTGTTACACCAGAAGCTCAGAAAAGTGCTAG
Source organism: Callimico goeldii (assembly GCA_963573925.1). Lineage (NCBI taxonomy): Eukaryota > Metazoa > Chordata > Mammalia > Primates > Cebidae > Callimico > Callimico goeldii. The sequence goes on along the minus strand of CAUYOR010141425.1, from coordinate 32,822 downwards.
AGAGAGTGAGGGGAAGGGAAAGCTTGTCAAATTAAAAATGCGCAGTTCAATGGACTTGGCCCTGTCTCTCACTTTAGTAAAAGATGATGATGATGAAGAAGATGGTGAGGATGGTGATGAAGATGGTGACGATGGTGATAATAATGATGGTGGTGGTGATAACGGCAATGATGATGGTGATGAAGATGGTGGTGATTATGGTGATGACATGGTGATGATGATAAAAGCGAGGTTTCCTTATAGAAATAACACATTAAGAGGGTTTTCTCCCTTGAAAGGAGTCAATCCAAGGCAATGCTGGGAGATAAGAGCCCTACAGAACCAAATATACTTGTGCCCCTGCCCACTTTGGACCCAAAGAAATCCTAGGACAATAGGTTAAGAGTGAAAAGACCCTTTCAGCGCTATTGAGTGGCACCTAAAGATATCTTCAGTTCCCCCCCATGAGAACAAACGTCATTCATATACATTTCCCCACATAAGGAAACTTGACTATAAAAACGCTGCCCTCAGATTTTTGGAATAAATAACTAGAGTGGACCAGAGTGGGGGCTGAGTGTGCGAGTGAACCACCTCTTTTCATGTCGGCTGCTGTTGGCTTGCCCAGAGCCTTTCCAGACCCCTTTGAGCCCCAGAATTCCTCATGGCTGGAAGCCCTCAGATAGACGGGAGAGGAGCTCTTGAGAACATCTGGGAAAGCCTTTTGTTTTGTGGACTGCTGTGGAGGGAGGGATTAACTCCATCACGGGAGGAGAGAAAGGCTGGGAAGCCTTGGTAAGACTGGAGACTTGCTTCTGGATTTGCACACTGGACAGCTAGCTGACCCCATCTGTGGAGATGGAATTCTCTCTGACCTCTTCAATCACTGCCCCACGTGCATTACAAGGCCTTCCCAAGCATTGAGAGCATCACACTGTCTTCATGTGGCTATAAAAGGCTTTCCTGGGGTGCAGGCTCATGGCTGATCTGTAGGCAAATACTCTCACTCCTAAGAAGACATCTCCAGGTTGCAAAGCATTCTGAAAATACCTGGGTGGAATTGCTGGGGTAAAGGTCGAGGCCAGGTGCCTAAACTGTGGAAAAATGGCCTGATTCCTGGGAGCAGGGATAGCTGGAAATAGACATGGGTCCAGGGTTTCACACAGCACGGAGCTTAGTTGGGGGATGGCAGTACCATGTTTGTTTCCACAGACACAATGCTCTAATTGCCCCTGGGCTGCCTCCCTGCGGCTGCTTGGATGATCTGATCTCATCTGAGGTATAGAATTTGCTCAAAAGGAATAAATGAGGCAATGTGGCTGAGGAAGATTTTGGGGTAAGGTAAACCTTGAGCTTGACCCTGAAGACCCTGGAGAATGTAACTGGGTAGAGGGAGAGGGAGGAGTCAGGAAGGGTTTCCGGTGGGAGAGAATCAGGAGGCACAGGGAGCCCTGGGCATTCAGAGAGGCATGGTCCCACTCAATGGTAGAGGGAGAAATATGAGCTCCAAGCAGAGATCACTAGGGATGGGACCAAAGCAGGAAGACTCCCCCACACCCTAAATTCCTCATGGGAACATGGCAGGTCCCCATGGTGGCCCATGGCAGGCACATGGTTCCAGTGTCATGGGCTTTTTATAAAATCTACATAGAACTCCACAGGGGCAAGCACTGATTCAGACAGTGTGCTGAGGCTGTGAAGCCTTGCTGTCACCTTGCTGCCCTCCTCAAGTCTCCTCGTTCCAGGGAGCAGTGCAAACCCATCAAGGAAACATTTCCATTCTCAACTCCTCAGGTGGGTACCTTCTACACCTGTGACTCTGCCATGCCCTCTTCTGCTCAGCATGGCACTGGCCAAATTCAGCAGTCATCCAGCATGCCATGTGGGTCCAACTTTACCACCACCTCCCATGGCTGGGAACAGCAGAGGCTCATCAGTTTACTTGTCCTTTTTTAACTGAATAAAAAAAAAAAATCAGTGATTCAAAGGCAGAGGAAGAACTCAGTGAACCAGCTTCAATATGACAGTTACACGGAAATGTCCAAAACTTCCCAAGTTCCAGGATGGAACCCATTCTTTATTGAATTCTAGCGACCAATGCCTTCAATGCAGCATCGATCTTCATGCTGCCCCCAGCCCAGGACATAAGGCCTCCAAGAACCTTTGACCAGGGTGACCCCATCTTGAGAACCATAATTGGCCTCGTCCTCTTGGCATCTCTTTGCCAGCATTGACCAAGGAGGAGTCAAGGCAGAGTTCCCCCTTGTGATGCCTCTGGCTAGAGTGGGTGACAGCAGAGAGCGAACGGCTCCATGATACAACTGCCAATTTCTGGTGAGGACTCAACTGAACCCGAGCCTGCAGACATTTACATTGGAATCACACAACTGCCCTTTCAGCCTTGTAACAAAGCCACAAAGCATGTCATGTCTCAGGGACTTATCTTACAGCTAGTGTCCATGGGACCCTGGAATTAAAAAGATGCCAAGCTGGCTGCAAGATTCAGGGCTCTGCTGGGTCTCCCTTTTGAAAGGCAGCATCTCCTCACTTGCTTTGCCCAGCAGAGGTGGGGCTGGCACAGGCCTGGGAACCCAGCAAGCAGCCCCATGAATGGGCAGAAGGGAGAGGAGCTGGGAAGGGAGGACTGAGGAAGAGCCACCGGCTGGCATCAGCTAAGGGAGCCACCTCACCCCCCTCCCACTTGTGGCTCTCCAACATCTAGCCCTTGCTACGGCAGTTCAGGTAAATATTTAGACTATTGCCTAAGCGTTTCGGCATTTATGTACTCAAGGAAAACTGCAGCCAAGTCAGAAAACTTTTTCATAAATCACATTCTCTTGTGTAACACTTCTCATGTGTCCAGATTATTGAGCCACAGATACGTTTCCTTGGGCTACAGAATTTCATTTAATCCACAGTGAGTTCTGGCTAATAAGGGATTTCAGCAGGCTAATATTTTCAAAATCACAAAAGTCAATTCTAAATACTTTTGCACCAAGAGAGATGTCACTAAAAATCATAATTATCCCTGTTTTAATAATCAGTTTTCACTAATGAATTGATTCCTAAAACTCATTTTCTATGAATCTACCACTTAGAGGGTATGGCCAGAACAACTGATAATAATTGCTACCATCCCACATTTTGTCTACACTTACATATTCCTGGAGGTCGGAGGTAACCAAAGGCCTACTGCTGGGGCCTTTGGCAAAGTAATAAGGTAGATATAGGTTGATTCTCAGCCACTTAGGAAAGAGCCATCCCTCCATGGTGCTGAGCCTCTTAAGTTTGTAAAATCACAGGTAAATGGCAGACCTACTCTGCCATGTACATTATAGGCATTTCAAAATTACTTCCTAGATGAATGAATGAATGAATGAATGAATACAGAGAAAGCGATTTGCAAATGGTGGAGTTCTTTGCAACTAGGGAGAAATTATGAACCATTCTTTATTAAATTTCATAATCGACTATCCTACAAAAGCAGTGATCTAGCTTTGAACAAAAATGGAAAACGTGACATTACCCCTCCATCCAAACAATATTTTTTGAGGGTCACACTGTGGGGAATTCTGGGACTAGAGCTGTGAACAAGAAAGACACAATTCCTGACCTCATGGAATTTAGCCAAGCAGGGACCCAGAATAGTAAAAAGTCATTACACAGATGCGCATTTAACTGAATGCTCTGTGAAGGAGATGCATGGGGTCCCATAAGAGCAAACAATGGGGCCTGCCCAGTTTCAGGGGTCAGCTGCCCCTAAGAGTGGCATCAGAGTTGACCCCAGCATACTCCAGGACTTCAAAAATGGAAAGAATATCAGACCCAGGAAACGGGGAGGCCAGGGTGGGTGAGTGGAAACTTGAGCATGGCCATGCCCATCAAGATCTACCCTGTACCCAAAACCAGGCCCTCATGGGCTGGTGGCAGTGGGGAAAGGAGAGGAAGGCCACAGTCCCTGGACAGAGATGAGGAAATCCCTTGGGCTCTCAGTGGCCCCTGAGCATCCCAGCCTCACATTCCACAACTCTGCCCAGAGGGAAAAGCCACATTTCCCAAAACCCCTGTCCCTGTGTGTCTCTGGGTTAGGGTCCATCAATGAACTTGCTATGTAAGATCTGGAAGGAGGAAAGAAGCGAGAAGTCCTTATTGATCTTGGTGGCAGTTGCAGTCAGATAGGTGGACAGAGATCGAATCACCCACTTTGGAACTACAAGCAAGTGCAAAGGTGGCTCTGCTGAGGTTACAGAGACAAAGGATGGGTACTTTTTGAGAGAGACACTGAATCACATACCAAGCAGCTGCTTCCCAGAGTTTCTCCTGGCCATGAAGAACCTCCTATTCCCTGCATTTGATTCCTTTTCTACTTGGAAGACCTAAAAGCACCCAGCCAAAGTTCTTCCCGCCCTGGGAGGAAATGGTCCAGGTAAAGTAGTTCCCACAAACTACGTCATCACGTCTGATAGCAGATTCCTCGCCTTTCCCAAAATGTTTACATCTCAGCAGTCACTGCTTGGGTGGCCTACACCTATAACCCCAGCTACTCAGGTTGAGGCAGGAGGATTCCTAGAGTCCAGTAGTTCAAGATAAGCCTGGGCAACATAGCAAAACCCTGTCTCTAAAAAAAAATACTTAATTGAATTAAATTAAAATAAAAAAAAATCACTGCTTAGAGAGATGGAGAGAACTGTAACCAAGACAGATCTTTAGGGCTTGGGAGGTCTTCAGGCAAGAGTCATCCCCAGTAGACAAATGCAACTGTAAGAGTGGGTAGCATGAATGCATTTGGTGACATCACAGGAAACCTGTCAACTGGTCCAAGACAGAAACATCTTCATATTTGACCTGTGCTACCAACCCCAAGGGAAGGAGAGGGAAGATGCAGGCCAATCAATTCCTCTTAGATCACTTTCAAGTAAAGTGAATGCTTCAAAATGGGTACAGAATATGTTCCAATGCCCTTGCCAAATGCAATGGTGGGAAGTAAATTCTAGTTCTCTTCCATGCTGTCTTTCCTACCCTGCGGGGCCCAGACGTCTTCATAGTGCTGGCAGCAAGAAGTCTGGCTCATTGCCGCTAAACTGACTGAATCAAGGCTCTTGCAAAAACGACAACAACAAGAAACATAGCCCTGGAGGACAAATGTCATATTAAAACTTTTCTTAATTTTCTATACCACTTCTGCCTATTTCCAAATCTTGAAGCAAACAAATTTTGAGAATGCAAGACCAAAAAAATAAAAGTGTATTATTCAAGATCACACAAGTTAAATTCCAGGAAATTCTTTCTCAAAGAATTGCTACCTTATTTTCTACAGTATAATAAAAATTCCATAAACCATCATGCCCTTGGCAGCTGGGAAGCTCAAAAGCAAATTGAACACACAGGAATAATAGCACTGGCATCCCTTACAGTTAGCAAATCTGCGTGTTCTTCTTTGTGTGAATTGAATTTTCTAGAGTTTGGCCTAAATTCCTTAATGTTGACACAACTTGTATAGAAATGTGTATCATGGCATTTCAATGTAGAAGCTGACTTGAAAAATATAAATAAACCCATAAATATCGAGAAGGAAAAGGGGCAAAGGAAGAGAGAACAAGGGATCAATAGAATCAATCAGATCAAACCTTAGCATAAATGGAAAACGCGAACTGTGGTGGAAATGTTCATACCCCTTAAATAGCAAGCTAAGGCTAACGGTGATTCTGGGCTCTCATTTCAAATAGGCACCATTTGAGAAATGTCCTGTTCTGAAACACGGGAAAATGAGAAATTATAGAGCCTATCTAACAAATCAAAAATAAATGAAGTAACAACATAAAGGTAGATTTACCGTTATTTATAATTTACCATTTTTACCTTGTTTTCAATTGTCTCTCGTCCTCTTCATTTGAAGAGCCCATTACATTTTATTATGCTAAACCCTATCTTCTGTCACATAAATTACAGTTAAAGATCTTAATATTAAAGCCTCTTAGCTCTGAGATCATATTTCAAGCTTTGTTCAAACCAGACATTAATGCTAGAATTGAACACAGAACACTTTGTCATCATTACCTCGGATCTCAAAAGTATAATACAATTTTTGCTATATATGGCAAAAAATGCCTCTTGGTATAACACTGAATTATGGAGATATATTGATTTCTGTAGTATTTTGACAAAACAATAAAACTAAACCTGTTAGCTCCTAAACAGATACCCAGACATCAACTCAGCCATGATAGCGACGGTCATGAAGATAAAGGTTTCATTTAGCCCAGTTAGAAATAGGAAACTCCTCAAACCCATGTCCATTCTGGCAGTTCCTGCCACTCACCCTTTTGTCATCCTTTTCTCTTTTCAGGGGTGAACAGGAGGGTAAAGAGAGGGCCAATTTTGCCATTGTGTTGGCTCAAATGGAAATTCCAAATTTCATTCACCTGCTCAGGGATCTCTGGCCACTAACCTAACCTCTGGGGGATTCGGTCTCTTCATAAGTAAAATGAGGACAATATCGGCCCCATGGGATTGGTGAGGAAATTAAATGAGTAAATACATACATGATACACCTACCCTACCCTCAGGTCCAGTATGCAATAGATGCTCAATAAATGGTGGCTGCCGAAATTATTTCTCAAAGAATGCTGCACAGTCAGCCTATGCCTCTTGCTCACACTGCTACGAATGAGTTAGGAGACCTGGCTAAGTTTTCACCTTGCCTTTCATCACCATCTTTCCTTGTGATCTTGGGCAAATCATGTTTGTTTTACAAGTCTCCATCTAGAAAATGGGGATAATCACACCTGCCCAGCCAACCTCGGAGGGTTGTTTGGGGATAAAATGGAATAAGAGATGTGACGGTGCTTTGCAAAGGGAAAAATGCTCCACGCACATAAAGGATTATTACCACAAATCAGCCAGATGGCATGGAACTGCAAGCACCCTCAGAGCTCCATGTCCTTCCAAGTCAGGCATTTGGCCAGCAGGAATAGAGAACTTTTCCAAGATAAATCAATGTGTCTGTTTCCCCCTAGTAATGGTGATGATAAAGGCACCATGACCGTACAACTAACCTTTTCCCCCTAGTAAATGATAAGAACGATGCTGCCGCCACAACAACTCGCATTTACTAAGCTCCTACTGTGAGCCACACACTGGGATAGTATTTTCACCTGAAACAGTTCTCCCATTCTCTTCTCACAACTACCTGGCAATGTAGATGCTACCATAATCTGCCCTCTACACATAAGCAAACTGAGGCCCAGAAAGTCTAAGTGACTTGTCCAAGCTCCTTGGCTGAGGGGTGGAACCACAGGATCGGGACATGGGTCTGCCAAACTCCAAGTCCAGGGCTCCCTCCACCATACCTCTGGGAGGCTCCTGGCTAGGTCTGCCCAGGTGGTTTGGAACAACTGAGAATCGTTGGGTGGGTTTTCAGTCCTCACACAAGACTATTGTTGAGCCCTAAGTTACCAGGTACAGTTGTCTTGACAGCTGCTCCGAACCAAGGGAATGGCCCTGCAGCAGGAGCCCAGGGAGAATTTAGAGCCTGAGAAAATGCTTCTAACCCATAACACGATTCCCAGTTATGGGTTACGTTGGAGAAAGAGGGGCCTTTAGAGCAGGAAGACCAGGGTCTGCATCTTGGTGTCACCACTACCTGGTTAAGTAATCACAAGCACAGCCCACCTTCTCTCATCCTCAGTTTCCTTCTCTGGAAATAGAAAACTCTAAGAAACATAAATAACAATTCCTCCCTCATCAAATTGTTGCGCAGTGAAATGAGAGAATGAGTATTAAAAAAGGTTTCACAAACTATCAAACATGGCCCTGGTGTCTCCTCTCCTTATTCCCTGGGGAATAAGGGGTCTGGGGATCTGTCCTTGGTGCAGTCACTGCAATTGCATCTACCATGGTTTCTGTCCCAAGGCCAGGTTCATCTGCAGCAAAACACAAAGTCTCCCCCCAAGAACCACACCCCCATCAACACAAGCCTAGCATGTGATGGAGCAGAGCCATCCGCTCTGTCCTTCTGGTCTGTCCTCCCTGTGCAGAGGAGAATGTGTGCAAAATGCACACACACACTTGCATGTGCAGACACACACTTTCAAACCCTTCATTGCTCTCCTACTATTCTAAGGATCAAAGCAAAACTCTCAGCACTGCCTACGAAACCTCAGATGTGTGGCCTCCAGCCAGACATGTAAACACAACCAGGTCTTTCAGTCCATTTTCCTCCCCTGCCTGATGCCCCTGCCCTCCTCCCTACCACCACCCATTTGCCTAGTTACCTACTTCTCTTTCAAATCTCGACTCAACTATGATGTCCTCATGTCATCACAGAAAGTCTTCTGCCAGTTATATGGGACACTAGGGACCTCTATTTCCTATTCTTACCACAGCAGTCTTTTTATATTTATTTGTGTAACTCCTTCATAAGTGTTTGTCTATTCTCCAGATAATAAACTCCATACAGGCAAGAGACATGTCTGTTTTATCACCATTATGTAACTCTAGAATTAGCACAGTGTCTGGCACCTAGTAAATTCTCAAAAGAAATGTCAAATTAGTTGGCTGATGATTGAAAACCAACATCTCTCTCACCTGCCCTCTTCACTTGTACACCTGTGCCTTTCAATTTAGTTGAAAATCATCAATGAACTTGGATCCCTACCTCACACCATATAGAAAATTAGTTTTAATGTGGTAGTCATGTCAAAAAAAAATAATAATTCAAAAGAGACCCAAATGCAAAAGTGAGGACTAAAATAAATCTAGGAGAAAAATCTTTGTGATCCTGAGGTAGGCAAATATTTCTTAGGGCACAAAAAAAAGATTAACCCTAAAAGAATGAAATCATAAATTTGACTCCATCAAAATTTAAGATTCTGCTCTTCAAAAGAAGCTACTTTAAAAATGAAAAAACGGCCAGGTATGGTGGCTCACGACTGCAATCTCAGCACTTTGGGAGGCCAAGGTGTGTGGATCACTTGAGGTCAGGAGTTTGAGACCTACCTGGTCAACATAGTGAAATCCCATCTCTACTAAAAATACAAAAATTAGACAGGCATGGTGGCACATGCCTGTAATCCCAGTACTCAGGAAGCTAAACAGGAGAATCACTTGAACCAAAGAGGTGGAGGTTGCAGTGAGCCAAGATTGCACCATTGCAATTCTAGCCTGGGTGACAGAGTCACTGTCTTGGGGAAAAAAAAAAGGAAAAAGAAAATACAAGCCACAAATTGAGAGAAAAATTGTAATACACAATCTAACAAAGGTCCTATATCCACAATATATAAAGAACATTTACAACTCAATAATAAGAGAAACTACCCAGTAAATAAAATGAACAACAGACTTGACCAGGCACTTCACCAGAAAAGATAAACAACTGGTCAAAAAGCACAAGAAAAGATATTGTTCAACATCATTAGTTGTTAGCAACATGAAAATGAAATCCACAATGAAATATCATTTTTTATTCCCTGGAATGTCTAAACTATAGACTTGCAACACCAAGAGTTAGCAAGGATGTGAAGCAACTAGAACTTTCATATACTGCTAGTGTGACTACAAAAAGATAGAAACACTTTGCAAAACCATTGGCTGCCTCTTTTTTTTTTTTTTTTTTGAGATGGAGTTTTGCTCTTGTTACCCAGGCTGGAGTGCAATGGCGCGATCTCGGCTCAGGATCTTGCCTCCTGGGATCAGGCAATTCTCCTGCTTCAGCCTCCCAAGAAGCTGGGATTACAGGCACACGCCACCATGCCCAGCTAATTTTTGTATTTTTAGTAGAGACGGGGTTTCACCATGTTGACCAGGATGGTCTCGATCTCTTGACCTCGTGATCCACCCGCCTCGACCTCCCAAAGTGCTGGGATTACAGGCGTGAGCCACCGCGCCCGGCCCGGCTGCCTCTTATACAGATTATGATCCACTTATCTTCCTAAGTATTTAGCCAAGAGAAATAAGAGCATATGTCCACACAAAGAAAGTTTGTGGCTGCTTTATTCACAACTGAAAAAAACTGGAAATAACCAAAATATTATTTATGTCAACAAGAGAACTGATAAACTGGTATACTCACACAATAGAATGCTACCCAGCAACAAAAATGTACAAAGTACAGGGCAAGAACATGAATGAATTTCTAAAAACATTATACCGAATGAAATAAGCCAGTCACAGGAGTACAAAATGTATTATTTCATTTATAGGGAGTTTGTTTAAGAACAGGCAAAATTAGTCTATGCTAAAAGAAATCAGATCAGTGGTTGATTGGGGCTGGATGTGAGATGCTGGAAATGCTGACTAAGGGGTTGGTTACACGCCTGTCTACTGCATAAGTTCATCAAACCCACCCAAGTGTACAGGTAAGATCTGTGCTCTCTTACTTTACGTAGTTTATACTTCAATAACATTGAAGTTAAGAAAGTGGCATTGACTGCTCTGCCTCAGGTCCAAAGGAGGGAGTTGGCCACTTTCTTTCCTTCTTTCCACCCTCCTGAGTGAATTTTGGCTAGGAAAATAATGTCACTTTTAAAAGGAATTGATGCATGAGGCTGTGTTTTTTATACAGTAAAGGACAAAGCTGGCCTCCCTGCCTCTTGTCTCCCGTATCCATTCTCCACAAGAAACCCAGAATGAGGTTTTAAGTCATCACATAAAACACTCCTACCTCCTACAGGAAAAATTTCCTGTACGCTCATACCCACAGAGGACCAAGTTTACCTGGCTGTTAGTTTCCCAGGATTGCCATAACAAATGACCACAAACTGCATGGCTTACAATGGAAATGGATTCTTCCATGGTTTTGGAGGCCAGAAATTCAAAATCAAGGTATCACAGGGCCAGGCTCCCTCTGAAGAGGATCTTTCATTGCCTCTTCCAGCTTCTGGTGGCCCTGCCATTCCTTGGCTTGTGGCCACATCATCGCTCCACTCCGCCTGTCTTCACAAGTGCTTCCTCTCTTCTCCCCTGTGTTTCTTCTAAGAACAGTTATCTTTAGATTTAGAGCACACCTGGATAATCCTGGGTGATCTCATCTTTAAAGACCCCTTTCCATATAAGGTCACATCCACAGGTTCCAAGGGTTAAGACATGGACACATCTTTTTAGGGCCGCCATTCAACCAGCGACACTGGCACACAGCTACTTGTTTTAGTGGCCTTAACTTTCTTTTTACTTTGTACTGAACTATAGTATGCGTTCTGTAAAGAGCCCCTCCCACAAGTGTTTGATATTCTCACAAACACATCACACCCATGCAACCAGCACCCAGATCATGAAACGGATCTTTACCATCCTGGAAACTCCCTCATGTCCTCATCTGTAAAACGAAGATGATAATAGTAGTTGCCCTGGTAGGACTGTCGTGAGAATATCATGAGATAAAAGTTGTGAAAAGCTCAGCCCTGTGCCAAGCTCATAGTGAGCACTCAATAAAAACTAATATTATTCCCACCCACTCCCAGAATAGATTATAGAGTGGTGGTCTATAATCTTCCTCTAGATACCAAGGGTGCAGACAGAGTTAAGCAGGAGAAAACATTTGCACATCTTCAGATGAAGCCTTGAAGAAGAGCAGAATGACCCCACGCCCCGCTTCTGACAAACAAAGGGACTGACGTAACCAGGAGAGCTACAATTTTCACACCTGGATCAGGCGCATCACCTATGGAGGTACCAGGAAAGCAGATTGAGTTTATGTTGCAAATAGAAAATGATGACACTAATTATCTTCCATTGTAGTGGCCGGGGAGAGTTCCCGGAGCGCTGTGCCTTCCATTTTCGTGTTTGATCACGCTATAAAAGGGAAGAGACTTCCATCTCAGCTATTCACGGCTGTATTCTAGATCTGAGACCACCTCCCCTCCCCATCGTTGAGTTGTTTTTGTTGGTTTTTGGTTTGCTTTTTGTTTTTTTTTGTTTTTCAGAAAAGGGACAGACTCATTCAGGAGGCATTACTTATTCAGAGTCAGAGTGAAGTCTTCCCACGCCGCAGTGACTGGGGTTGAGAGCCCCACACTGCAGGAAAAGGGTCACTTGGAAGTTGCTGTGCCCTTGTGATGTCTGCTGGGACAGCACAGCTGATGTCAACAGAGAGCTGGCCAGGCCCCTCTCACTGTGGACTCCTATGATTAAATGGTTTCTCCTCAGAGGTCTAGGGGATCCTGGCCATTATGAACAGAGCCCCTGAATTATTGGGATAAGACGAGGAACTGGGATATAACGGCACCGAAATATCACACAAATCACCCTAGCCTGACACAAAACCATTTCCCCACCAAGTAGCTAGAATGTTCTGTCAGGTTCCATTGGCAGCAGAGAAATCGCCCCTTCAAAATACCCAAATGGGGTGTCCCCCATCTTGGGTTTCATTTTGGCATTTGAGAGTCCCCCTCTTTATCAGGAGAGAGGTTTTCCTTAAAATATTTTTTCTTCAATATATACTCCTTTTTTTCCCCCCATTACGACTGGAAAAAAAGGTCATGAGCATCCTCTGATGAGGGCATAAATATTGAATTCTAGAGGTGGAATGGTTTGCCTCCCACTTTGTAGAATCCCCTTGGGTAAAATCTCACCCAGAGCTGCTGCAGCCTGGCTCTTTTTACAGGCTTGTTTGCAAAAAAGCTCCCAAGGAGTAATGTGGGCCTTTTCATTTCAAATGCTGCAGCTGTTCCTAAGGTGAGCTGGGCCCAGCACAAGGAAGGATTGCTTAGGAGGGCCTCTGCACCAACGTAGTCCTCAAGTTCTTCTTTTGTGGGAAATCCATGAAATTTAGATATTTTGCTATTGGAAGGAACAAAATATTTACCAATATGTAAAGAACTTTCAAAGAGGGACCCCACCACACACACATAGTCTCTGAAGAAGTGCAATATAGCATTCATCCAGGAGATTTTTTTTTTTTTTTTTTTTTTTTGCCAGGGTCTTGCTCTGTGGCCCAGACTGGAGTCCAGTGGCATGACCGCAGGTCACTGCAACCTCTACCTCCTGGGTTCAGGTGACTCCCAGGCCTCAGCTTCCTGAGTAGCTGAGATTACAAGCGCGTGCCATGCCCTGCTAATTTTTGTATTTTTAGTACAGACGAGGTTTTGCCATATTGACCAGGCTGGTCTTGAATTCCTGAACTCAAGCGATCCACCTGCCCCAGCCTCCCAAAGCATTGGGATTACAGGTGTGAGCCACTATGCCCGGCCTTGTTTTCAAGCAAAAGATTTTTAAATGATAACCTTCTTCATTATTCCTTCTCTTCTCTCTCTCTAATTTTCAACTATCTACATGAACACAAGAAACAGCTCTTCTGGAAGGATTTTCTGCAGGCCTCTCAGCCCTGATGGAACCCGCCTGCCCTATTGCCTTCAGCATGCTAAATGGTGCTGTTTCATTTTGTTCATTTATAGGGCTACTCTTTTATCTGAGGCAGGTTTATTAACTGGTAGCTGTTAATTATATAAGAAGATAATTTCATGTAAATGTTGGATTTAAAAGCAGCCTATCTAGCAAGCTTACTGTTTAACAAGAAGGCTTTGGGATTTGTTTTTTGTTGTTCCTATGTGAGTAAAGCAATTAATTGATTCAGTTGATTGAATGAAAAATGCATCGTAATTGCTTTACCCCATCAAGCAGCTACTAGAATTATTTAACGCTGGCAGAGGGACAACAGTCTCTATGATACACCATCTCTCTGTTTACTGCCCTAATAAGGCACAGGAACTGGAGCCTTTGGCTAACAAAGGGACACTCAGATGGGGTCCTGGTGGTTCTTTCTCTGAGAACAGAGAGAACAGCCCCAGTGACTTGGACTATTGAGGACCAGAAAGAAAAAAAGAAAAAACAATCCAATTTTGTCCAATTATCCAGATAATTACCAAAACCCGTTCCTTCGGTTCTGCCTTGCTGGCCTGGTGGAGTCCAGAGTGTCGGGGCTGAGTGCTTCCTGTGCACTGGGCTTTGTATCTGCATGGAGATGGCTCATTTCATGAGGATGTGATGTTCCCTGCACACGAGAAAGACATGGGGGCTCCCAGGTATGTCTTCTAAGAGGTTTCCAAGAAAGATTCAGAGTGGAGATGGGACAGGTCTTGCCTGAACCCATCTACACATGCAAAGACAGCACATCTGATTAATCCTTAAGTCCCAGGTGCCCCACATGAGTGCTCGCCACATCACACAGACTCGGCTTGAAATGGAGTGAACAAAAAAACATCAGCCTGGACCCTCCAGTGCCAGAGCTGCTGGTTATGTTCAGGGCAGACCATGCTCCCAAGCCTGACCCAAGTTCCGATTCCAGGCACATTCAAAAATTGAACTCTGACCTTGCTTCCACAGGGCTTCATCTGACACCAAGAGCCAGCCCCACTGGTCCTGTTGAGAACACCCACTAAATGTCACGTGCAATGCACCTGCTTTAAATTGTCTCAAATGCACAGATTTATATTTGACAATCACTTCACAGGGAAGGTATTATCCCCATTTGCAGGAGGAGAAACTAAGTTTCACTGAAGCTGAGACTCATGGGTTTGTCACTGAATATGTGGGTAGGAGAGCTGACATTTGAACCTATCTCTCCCTGTCCTAAAGGCAAGCCCTTGCCATATAAATTGTGCAGTACGGCCTCAGGCACATGGAAAGTGCCCTTCACTGCTCGTTGTTGTGGTTGTTGTCTTGTAGTTGTCGTCATTGCATGTCCATGATGCTAACTGCCTCCGTTGGATCTACACTTTCATCTAAGATGAGTCTCTCCAGCCCTCAGTTGCTCACATTCCACATCAGGTTTCTGGTTTCCAGGTGGACCCCAAGGTTGCCCTCATCTCCTTTTCCCTTTTATTACAGGCTTTCAAGTCGACTGACTCAAATTCACTCCTGAGAGCAGTTAGAGAATGGCATTGTGGGTGTTACCCTGGGACTTCCTCAACCCTAATGACCTTTCTGGCCTCTACAGCTAGAAATCCTAAGGAAACCTTCAAATAACTGCTGTAGGATGGCCCTGAGGAACCACATACATGCGTAGGCATACCTGGAAGTATCATATTGGGGAATACTGACCCAAAAATTAGGAAAAAAGAGAAAAGGCATTGTTTAGTGCACTGTGTAGTTTTCCCAAATTGAACAATAATGCTCCATTGTACAGTGATATCTGCTGATCTTCACGTGCAGGAGAACAAAACCACAACATCATTCCACGGCTTTGCCGTAACTTGGTCCACAACACCAAACAACAAGGCAAAATTCGCTTTGACGGAATTGACACAGGCTGGCCTGGAATTTTTTTCTCAGCTGCCAATATGAATTATTTAGAGTTTCTAAAATTAGAGGGCATTTCCAATGCCTGCGGTAATGACCTTCCAGATGCACGTCCATCACAGTTGGAGACATTTGGCCAACTGGGTGCCATAATAGTGGCCATACGTCACCTAGGCCCGCTCTCCTGGGCACCACCAAGATGTTTGTTAGAATTAGATGAGAATCCTCTGGTGCAATCCCTCTTAGACCTGGCTATTTGTCTATCCCAGCCAATGTTTTACTATCACTATCAGAGACTTGTGCCACCTTTGCTGAGAGGCAAGGGCCTTGCCAGCAAGATTCCTCCTTGTTCAACAGGTACGTCTGTTTCTGCAGCACATTTGCAGGAGAGAAGGTGAAGGTGATGGGAGAACCCTGGTGGACTCCAGTTTCGAGGTCAGGCAGTAGTTGTGTTACCCCAGTGTCCCCAAGTCTCCAACACTAATGTAGTGGCTTGAACCACATTACTATTGTGCAATATTAATGAATTGTAAAGGCTCTCATGATTAAATGTTTTGGGAAACGCTGTATTTTCTATTCTCCTCTTGAAGACTCACACTGCACCTTAGCATTGTAAAGGCTCTGAGAAGTCCTGCAGTAAAGAAACCTGTTAAACAGCTTCATTTGATTCATCTTTCCCCACTTCCTTGACCACCAAATATTTCCCAAGAAGTATCTTTTAAATCACACAAAACTACCGTATCCCACTGTCCTCATTTGGGATAGGCTAGATGGATGGCAGCCTTGGTCTTTCCCAGTATAGGCATTCAGGATGTTGGGAGCGCCACAGGGGGCCCCTTCTGAAGGTGTCTTGTGATGGTGCTCAACTAAAATGCATTTCACATTTCGTAGAGATTCCTCTGAGTATTAGTTAGAGCTCCTTTGTTCTCAAGTGATCATAACCTTCCTTTAACTATCTTGCAAATAAAGGCAGTTATTAGGCTATGAGGAATACTGGGTGAGCCCAAAATGAAGAACGAGCTGAAGAATCAGCACCTTGCAGGTGGAATCTGTAGCCCAATTGTGTGCAGGGCCGTGAACCTGGGGAAAGGGAGGCTCCCACCTTCTCTTTGTCTTTCTTTCCACCTCTGTCTCCACCTATCTCTCGTATCCATGCCCATCCATTTGAGCGGCCAACCACTCACTTCCCTCTGTTTCTGCTTCCCCGTGTGTGTCCTTCACTCTTTCCAGCAACAGATGGGCCTTTCTCATGGGGTGGGGGCCATGGCTGCCCACAGCCCCAGATGAACCAGCCCCACAGAGAGGGAGAAAGAGATAGTTTCTTTCTTCTGCCATCCTTACATCCACCCTGGGGAAGACTCAGGAGGCATCTGAGGCACCTACCAAATTCTAGGAGAGCCACGGCCTACTCCTGGGATTATGTCTGTAGGCTACATTGTGGCCCCTGAAGGACATGGGATAACACACTTTTCCATATGGCCAGCAAGATGTAGCACACTGGAGCTCACAGCCCCACCTGGGTGACCTGGAGCAGAGAAGAAGTCCCCACAAGAAGGAGGGACTGTTACCAAAAAAGGAGGGGGAAGGGGAAAGACGCTGGGACACACCGCCAAGTGCCCCCAAGACCGCCTTCCTCTCGAGCATGAAACACTTAATAATGAGGCCCTGTGATGTCTCATGGCCTCCACTTAGGTGGAGGCCATCAGACTAGATGGCAAGGATCTTGAATTTGGCTATGTTGGGATTGAAATGTTAAAGACATCTGTTGGTCTGTTTCCATATAAAATACATCACCAGGTAAAAGGGAAAGTTAGACTGTGGTGCGGATTACATAGTCCACACAGATCAGCAACCATTAGTCCAAGCAAACAGTTCCTTCTTCAGGCATTTCCACTGGTGAGTGCCCTGTCACGGGACGGGAGGATTTATGGCCAAATTAGCCATTCCATGACAATGGTTCAATACTCAATTATTGCTTTTTCTTGGGTTTTGTCCACAGCATGCCAAAACAGCCAGTTTAGAAGTGAAAAATCAGGCTCATGAAACAAAGCACCACCTCCCAAGTGCCAGTCTGCAGTGATCTAGAGGTTGAATCCAGCCACTGGCTGCTTTGGTGCCATGGTCTAAGGAGCTACCAAGCTTTTAAGAGGAAAATGAGGATATTCAGGGGGAGAAGTTTGAACCACCATTTATGTGAATGAGGACAGTCTAACCTACTCATGCTTAACTTCTCATGCTTAAAGTCCACACACCCATAATTGTGTGAACTCGGTTCCACACAATAGCTTGGTAGATCATTTACTTCCCAAAAAGACTGAAAAACTCCCAACAGTGGAGTTAGCACCAGGGACCAGGCATTGTGGGAGCTCCTGGGGACAAGAGCATACATCTCACACCAGTCTTGGCCAGATATGAAACAGCACATCACAAAGTATTTTCATTGACAGCTTGTTTCTAGTTTTTAGGGCTGGATATTCATATGTTCCTATAAGGCCTCCATAGACTCAGAAATGTCACTTCTCAAATTCTACAAAGAGTGTTTGAAACCTGGTGAATCAAAACGCAGTTTCCATTTTGTGATATGAATGGAGGTGTGCTGAGGAAAGGTGCGTTTTATGAGTAACTGTATTGACCCGTCTCAGAGCAGCCATGACACCTGCAGAGCCATGGGCACAGGTAAGCAGGGAGAAGTGATGTGTGGGCCAACTCTTGGAAGATGGTGAGAATTACCCAGGAGCAGGGGGCTGGGGTCAGAGGAGAGAGAATATGTTTCTGGCAGAGGGAACAGCATGGGTGAGCCTGTGGGACCCTGAGCTCAAGGAAGGCTAAACATGCAGGGCTGGCCGAGTTGCTGCTTCCCATGCAGTAGTCCGGGCCATCACTGGCCTCATCCTGGCCACGGACAAGGGCGCCAGACAGCACGAGCCCAGTCCACAACAGTAATGCCCATAGTAAAGATGGAAACACCCAGGGCCTCAAACTAACCCCTTCTACCAACCCTGAAGGACTGTCCAGCTTCCTCAGTACAACCTTCCTAGCAGGACCAGCCTCTTTGAACACTTAGCCAATCCAAGGAAAAAGAAAGAACCCCAAGAGAGACACTGAACTTGCCGTTAACATGGCCAGTCTGTGCTCATGCCCATTTGAATTTGAGAAGTTAATGATCTATATCTCAAGTTGATGAGGTAGACCACAGCATCTACGCTTTCAAAAGCGGTGGGTGTAACAAGACCTTCTGCACTCTGTATCTGATCTATCTGATCACACCAAACCAACACCATTTCAGCCCCTGACTTTCTTCATAAGTAGCATTTTTATTTATGATAATCCCTTAGCACCAGAAAATGTAGGCTGGCACTAGGGATTTAGAAATACTAAAATTATCCTTGTCTTCATCCTTATCACTCCCCAACTCCATTTAATCTCCTTGGTTTTCCAAATATCTGAGAACTCTAGGCCAGGAGCCGCTCTCTGAGGCCTGGGTGGTACTCGGGACAGAAAGGCAGCTATGCATTCACACCCTGCACCAGCCCTCGTCACACTTTCCCTACCACCTGGAAGCTGCTTGAACGCAGGAACTGTCACAGACGGCCTGGTATTCAGTAGGTGCTCAAAAAGCACCTTTGTGAGGGTTATTCAGGCCTCATTCCCTACATATATAATGTACACACAGAGGTTACCCTGTAATGGGGCTGAGTCCCTGCTGGAGGTAGAGGTGGCCATGACTGTGGAAATAGATCCTACCTGCCTGCAGGTGAGGCCCAGGCAGGGTGACATTTCTTTCTACTCTTGCTAGGATGATGCCACCATGACATGGAGGATCTCTGCCCTGGCATCAGGGAGTGTGTAGAACAGTATCCCCTCCCTTCTGTGTGGTCAAGGATAGTTGTTTTCAAATCACTACCAAGATCAACATCTGGTCACTGGGAAAGCCACAATGCTCATCCACCAAAATGGTGCCATTGCTCATAATACTCACACAGAGAGTCTCATTTTAGAAAATGGATCTCTAATACCATTCATTAAAGGTTTATGCACTGTAATTCCCCAGACAGAAATTTTCACATCTCAGGCCTAACTAACTATATAATTAAATAATTAGCATATGTATCTTCTATGTTTTTAAAAGGCTTGCTCTGTTGAAGCTCTAGAATGTTAATCCCATGCTCTAGCCCTCAGCCAGTAAAGGCAGTATCCCTGCACCAATATGGTGGTGGTTTGTTTTCATACCTCTGGCTCAATTACCCTGTAATTGAAAAATTTCCTCAAGAAATGGAGCTGAGAGGCCATGGGGGCTCTCTCGGAGGTATTAGGGATGGAAGCTGCTGTGAAACAGAGGCAGAAAGATATCCAGGCTGCAGGGAGGGATTGGCCTTATTTCTTCCCTGGCTGGGACTTTTCCTAGGCACGAAGAGCCTGGGAAAGGCACAAATATCCAGAAGGTGCGGAGAACCTTCCGAAGGCACAGATGGCCAGGTTCAGAGTCTGAGAACAGGCAAGTTCATCTCGAACCTTGACCCCAGAAAAAACGAGGCAGATGTTTCTTACAAGGATGGGGCTGAAGGCAAGAAGAAATTTCCATCCTTTGCCTAGTTCCTCAGTCGCACCACAATCCTTCCTCTCTCAGGGTATTCCCACATTTGGTTCCCTCTGCCTGGAATGTTCTCACTCACAGCCCCTTCAACAGCCCACCTTCAGATCTCAACTCACAGCTCACACGTCACTTCCTTGGGGAAGTCTGCTGGACACCTCCACCTCCTGCCAAGTCAGCCTTTGTGACCTGTCATCACCCATCCCCTGTTTGTTCCACATGTCCTTCTGATTAGATACTAAAATGTTTCTAATTCCATGATTATTTTTATCAGCATCTGGCTCTGCTGTGGAAGGGCGAGCCACTGGATTTCTGCTCATTATTATACCTTCCTGTCTAAAATAGCACCCCACTCAATACTGGAATAAATTGGGGGTCAGCTCAGCCAAGCTGGATTGGGTGGGCTGACCAATTCCCTCTCTTGCTTTAATGAGTGCTTTATGACTTTCCTGACCATTTGCAAAGTAAAGCCCATGGCGATCCACGGGACAGGTATATGAGAGGAGAAGAGGGACATGCCAGGCCCCAGAGTCCCCGCAGCACACAAGAATGCTGAAAATGACCAAGTGTACTTTCTGTTGAAGGATGGGTTAGGGTCTTAGCACAGTGACACCCAGGGCCTCTGAAGTCCAAATTTTCCTTAAGGCCATTTATGAGTTCACTGCCTGGATCTTCATTAATGATGATGCATGGCAGATTGTGTTCTAGGTGTTAGGAAAACAGCCATGAATGAGCCAGACCAAGAGCCCTGCCCTCATGGAGACTGCATTCTAGAGAGAAGAGACAGAGGTAGAATGTATAGATGTGATAACATCTGATGCACTGTACAGAGAAAAAGAAAGAATACATGGGGGCAGGGAGGGTTGCTATTTTGAGCAAGTGGTCAGGAAGTCCTCTCAGATGAGCTGACAATTGAGCAAAGGCTAGAGAAGAATAAGGTGCCACACGCACTGCAGGCAGTGGGGACAGCAAGGGCCATTTCCTCACCCTACTCACCTAAGGACAATTAAAGAGCAGAGAGCATGACCACCTGGTACCCAAGATCCCTCTGGGACACAAATGTCATACTTACGGCCAGGTCATTGGGTGAGGCCAAAAGAGTGGGCTGCCCATGCCAGCCAAGAGTTCAGAGACTTGTGTGCCCACAGTCTATCTGCTCCAGTGGGATGGGGTATTTGCTGGCTGGTGACTCAGTGGAGCCCTAAGGAAGGGAGCAAAGGAGGAGGTGGGAGGAGCACCGGCCCAGTATCTGCTTCCCTGGCTTTCCCCAAAAATGGGGCTCTGCATCTCAGAGGGAAGCTTCCAAACCCAAGGAGTACATTGCCAAAAGACACTTAAACAGAAGAAAACAAGAAACGGCCAATATGTCCAAACCATCTAGAACGACACATTAAAGATATCAGTGCAAACTAAGCCACCAGGGACCTGTATAACAGCCTTAGGGGAACTGCGGAGCTACTGGCTAAACCCTCCCTCCCAACCCTGATGAACCACCCTTCTGGGTTTGTGAGCTTTTCAGCTGGGAGCCCAGGAATGAGCCATGTCTCAGTGGATTGGAACAATGTGTACCTTGATGACTGGCTTCTGTTATGATATATCAGAGCAGCAGGGTCATTGATCAGAAATGTTCACTTCTGTGTTTTCCAAGTCTCTGAATGTTAAACTCACCAGATTTATGTTTGAAGATAGTTCCCTCCACCAGTCCTGATTTTGTGTGGATATAAGAGCTGCTGCTCCAGCCTAGAGCCTGAGGTCTGTCCATCTCTTGCCAAAATCTAGTCTGAGATGAAAGGGTTGTCCATCTACTTTCTGACCAGGAAGCGAAGGCAAGCATTCTAAGTCAGTGTATTCTCTTGTCTCCCAGAATCAGGGCCTTGCTGTGGTCCTTGGGCTACTCTTCCTGGAACAAGGGTCACAGACATACATCAAGAAGGTCAGGGAGCCCAGATGTCTCCCTCTCTAGTGCTAACCTGCCAGTCAACCTTGCCCTCACCTTCTACCTGCCCCCAACCCACTGCCTATCCTGTCCTTGAAGCTCTTCATGACTCTCATGGTTGTGTGTAGACTTCCTGGGCTGCAGGGCTGGCCCGAATGCTCAAGCTCGGCTTAGAACTTGGAGCCTGGGACCAGCCCTCCTTAACAGCCCTGCCAAGCAGTACTCAAGAGGCATTCCAAAGTGTGTGTGCAAAATTTGTTCACCTTGCATTCTGGAGCACAGCCTCTCCCATCATCCACCAGTCTTCCATGGCAGGCCTCTCTGCCATCCCCCTCTCCTAATTCTCCTCTCTGCTTTACACTAACCAAGTGGTTATCAAAACAACAGCAACAACAACCACAGATAACCCCAAACTCCAAAGAAGTATATTATTCATGTTTCTTTTTAATATTTACTTTTTCATTGTAAGCTTCACATAGATATTAACTTTATTTTCCAATGACTTTCATTTTCCACTGGCTTCCTGCAAATATGAATATGAAAGTGTTTCTACCTATAAATGACATGTTTCTATTAAGCTATATCAGGGAAATGATCATTTTACATGAGGTCCTAAACCCATTCCCCTTGTTAATTGGTTTAACATAATTTTGCAAATTCCAATCTTTTAGTTAAAAAAAAAAATTAAAAAAAAAACTTTAATGCCTGTGGAAGCCAGATTGCCACAACCGTTGCCCACACTTAGAATTTCCCAGGGACTCACAGCCTCAGCAGTATTACCGAGTCATGCCTCCTGATCACCATCTTCATCTTACAATTCTTGGCATGTGAGTTATAAGCAACAGTGATGCCTGTGGAAGGTACGGCTGCACCTCAGTCATCCAAAATTTTCCCAGACTCATGCTCTTCCCAGGAAGAAAGTCATGGCATATAGTAAGTGCTCAACCAATTGTGGCTGAGACAATTATGACTAAGAGTAGAAGAACTCTGATGGTAATAATAGTAAAACAGGCACGCATCCTCAGAGAGGGCAGGAGGTAGTGACACAGCTCTGTGAGTCCAGGTGGCACTGCCCATCTGTCCAAGTGACAGACTGACTTCGCTGGGTGCTGGGTCCACTGTAGGAAGCCACTACGGAGCACTCTGCAGGGACAACCCAGTGACCCAGTTCTCAAGCTCAGGAAGATCGGACTTGATAGATGTAAGAGATGCTCCATTTTTCCACAGTTCTAGAGAATGGAAAAGCGAACTCCCATGCAAGCATGGATGCACAACCTAACACCTGGAGCAGATACCATTTCATGTGAGCCTTGTTCATAGCCACCCAACATAAGCAAGCTATGTTATCACCAACCCCAAAAAGCAAAAAGGGGAAGTTACTAGCCGAAGTAGTAGGAGGCTAGGGTTCAAACTCAAGTCCTGAGTCCTAGAACAAGGTTCACTGCAACCTCCGCCTCCTGGGTTCAAGATATTCTCCTGCCTCAGCCTCCTGAGTAGTTGGGACTATAGGCACCCACCACCATGCCCAGTTAATTTTTGTATTTTTAGTAGACACAGGATTTCACCATGTTGCCCAGGTAGTCTCGAACTCCTGACCTCAAGTGATCCACCTGCCTCGGCCTCCTAAAGTGCTGGGATTACAGGCGTGAGACACTGCACCCAGTGTAGGGTGCTTTTAAAACTGGGTGATTCTTGCTATTTGATGGGTGTTTTTAACAGACTGAGGATCAGACAAACTCAGTCCAAGTGGTGGGAATAATGATGGAGTCATCCTGTGACCATTCAGACAGCCTCTGGAGGCCTACCTGCTCTGGCAGCCAGTTAGGGATGTGTGCCCAGGCAAATCAGAGTGCAGGAGCCAGAGTTCAAAGAAGTGGACTAGAGATAGTATAAAGCATGGTAAGAGAACAGATCTACAGTAGCTGGCAGCTTCAGCGATGACCCAAGGTCAGCAGAAGTGAGTAGGAGAGTCTGGAAATACTGCTTTCACATGAGCAGTATTCAGCAGGGCCTGCCTGCACTCAGAAGTGTGACTCCAGGGACCCATTCTTCCCGCAGGAAGCCAGTTCTTGGTATCACCATAGCCCAGGTCCAAAAATGACTTAGCAAGTGGCTGAGACCATAGGGAGCATGGACCCTGTCCACTACCTCCACTTCTGTCAATTCCATTATCTCCAGCCCCAAGGTTCCTTGAAGCCCCAGAGGCTAAAGGGGTCTTGAGCCTCAACCCCAGCCTTCTTCCTGAATGGCCCCGGGGGATTGTTTCTGCTGCTGTTTCTGCTCATGGACACAGGTCTCCCACTGAAGTCTCTACTAGCCGTCCCCATATCCAGAAAGAGAAAGGCCCAGGGCTCACCCAACACCCAAAGAGTTGCCAGTCCCTGACTCAGCCTCTTCAAGCCCCCCAGGGAAGCAAACAGAGCCCACAGCCTCCTGCTTCTCTGCCCCCACCGCCCATGCCGTGCCATCCATCTCAAGGCACAGAGCTCCTCAGCCGTGTGCCTCCAGTAGAACAGGCCCAGCGCGCCTGCAGCTGCGCATCCCCACATGTTAATCTTGCCTGTATCTTGTTAGCATAATGCTCAGCTTCATTAGCCAGCCAGATGAATCATTTAGTAATTGGAGCTAATGAATTTAATTTTCTACTTTCTATTTTTTTTTTTTTAAATAAAACAAAGTCATATTTTACCAACAGGTCAAGGAAGGCTCCAAGCTGCTGTTTTGGGTCAATGTTAGGCCAAGAATACAAAATGGCAGCCGGGGAAGGAGTTGGCTCCCTTTTGCTGGTGCCACCACCTTTTTTGGAGTTTCTCAGATAACGATGCCCCATGGAAGCATTATCCCAAAGTTCTACGGAGAATGACACTGAGGGCCCACATGAAAATTTGATGCCACCACGATGGCAGCATCCTAATAGGACAGTGTGAAGAGTAGGAGGCGCTCACAGAAAATAAACAGAAAACACCCTGATATCAGTTAGAGGAAGGGTTGTAAGGAACCCATTTGTTTGGAGAGATTTCCCTCCAAGGGTCCCAGTGCCCCTCAGTCAGGTGAACTGGATGGATAACATACACCTCCCTTCTCACTCCCCTGTTACAAAAGACGTGAAACACGGCACTGAACGGGTACCTGAAATGTCATCGTGGGAAGCCAGGCTAATTAGAGAGGGGCCAGCCCGCCCGACTGCATAGCTGACATGCACCCGCTGAAGCCTTCTTGTAACTTGACTACCCGAAGCCTCATCCCTGATTAACAGAGCCTGGCTGCAAACTAAAATGCAGTTAATTTATTGTAAGTTTTATTAGGCATATAAAAGGGAAGCAGGAATGACTAGCCTTTCGTTGCTCGAGATACATTTCATCCATGACACGGAGCAGATTCCTCGTAGATTAAGCTTGTTAATTTCCCTCCCCGCCAACATTCTTCTCCGCATTGCTGAAGCAAAAGCCACAGGCTCTTGTCTGAAATGGATGGGATGAAAAGGGCTGGGGGCCCCCCGGACAACAGTTACATTAACCACTTTGTCCTTTTAATTCATCTAATTACATGCAAGGAGAAAGCTGCGCCAGAGCGGGATGCCGCTGGGCCATTGCTTTGGGCTTTTTGTTGTCTTATTAGGGGTGCTTTTGTTCAGAGGGATGGTTAAAGCCATTTTCAGCAGCTAGCAAGATGAAGCCGCTTCAATAAGGACACAATGTACTTGTTTAAATTACCTTTCAAAATGCTCAAAACCATTAAGGGGGAGGTGCTGCAAATAAAAGTTGGATTTTTTTTTATAATGTTTTACCCTAATAACAGCTTTTATTTTATTATAATCCATTAGTTGACAATATTATTCTATAGATTATTAGGCAGCAATTTTGTTATTTTATCACACTTTCAGCACTCACTCACCGGGCCAGAATCCACAAATCTCAGTATAATATGCTTTCAATTTTGTTAAAATCTCTATTTAACTGGTTTGGCTGCGGAACATCTTGGCAAATGTGTTTTTAATTTCGTTCTAATTAACTTGACAGTTGACAGAACTCGATGGTGGCATGACGGTGTCCTCTTTTCCAGGGTCCCTGCAAGCTCCATTCCTAGGGTCCGTGTGTGTGTGTGTGTGTGTGTGTGTGTGTGTGTGTGTGTGTGTGTGTGTGTTTTCTCTCCCATCCTAACAAGGAAGATGTCATCGCTAACATCCAGGAAAAGGGTCTTTCGTCTCTGTCAAAAGTACATGCAATTTTTTAAAAACCAATTAAAAAATCTGGCTTTCCTCTTTATCTGTATAAAGAAGGTCATTGGTTGGTTTTGTGGGGATTCTCAGAAAATGGCTTGTTCCTACAGACATGGGTCCTGAAAGATGAAATGAAGACAAAGCAAGTGGAAGGGAGGGTTTTTTTTTGTTATTGTTGCCCAAGAGGACACGAGCTCTTTCTCAAAGAGACACTCTGAAAGAGTGGCCTCCTCCCTCTATGTCACCGGTACTCAGTGGGGAAACAGCCTCCAGTTCTCTGCTTTTGGGGATCAGCCTGAGACAGGCAGCATTCAGAAAACCTACCCTTGATCTTTAAACAGTTCCAAATTATCTCTATTGTCTGGGGAATTTCACTCTGGCAACCATTCTCCAGGTGCCCTCTATGTCTTTGCTTCCAGAATCCCACAGCATCCCAGAATCCAGCCTCCTCTCTGACCCCAAGGCAGCAGAGATACGAGCAGGCCTGGATCACACCACAACTCTTATTATTTTTAGGACAAATAAGTCATGCCTTCCTGATGTGGAGGTAAAACGAATCTCTGTAAGACAAATCCAATCTTCTGTCTGGTTTTCCTTATACAGAGATGGGCCTCCAGGGGACTGCATGGAAACCGCTAGCTGACTTGAGGCCAGTCCTGGAGTGGCTGTTCACAATCTGCAGTGACTCGGCATCCGTTCTTGCACCCTCTTTGCACTCTTGCCCCAGCCCCCGCTCTCTCGCTCCCTCCCTACCTTTTTTACATGTTGTGAATTTGCCTATAACTGGAAATTCCCTGATTTCACGTTTGTACCACTCATTATGCTTCTGTTTAATTATTAAGAATGTCAGTCCTCCCAGGACCCTCAGAGATGAATCACTGTAACATCTTCCTCACATTAATGACAAAAAACTCACGACTCAAGGGACCTGGGACTCACCAAGATACTAGCCAGCAAGGAGCAGCAGCCTAGGATTGTATCCAGGTCTTCTGACTCCCAGTCCATGCCCTTTCCTGAGATTTCCATTGGAAAAGTTCTAGGTTTTATCAACACACACACACACACACACACACACACACACACACACACACGGTCTTTCTTCTAA
Organism: Callimico goeldii; assembly: GCA_963573925.1. Taxonomy (NCBI): domain Eukaryota; kingdom Metazoa; phylum Chordata; class Mammalia; order Primates; family Cebidae; genus Callimico; species Callimico goeldii. Next base: position 5,761 of record CAUYOR010141425.1, on the reverse strand, counting down.
TCTTTAAGTCTGAATTTTGAATTTTCATTTTTATTTTTTATTTATAACAAGAATGTTGCTACAAAATTGTCTGGGCTATTAGAGTAAAACAAAGCATTTGGTGTTCATATTTTTTTAAAGGTACTATTTTTAAGCCCTAAGCAAACCAAATCTAGATGCCTAAACCAATGATTTTCAAAAAGGAGGAACTTTGCTTCCCAGAGGACATTTGGTAATATCTGGGGACATTTTTGGTTGTCAGGACGACAGATAGGAGTGTGCTACTGGCATCTAGATGGTAGAGGCCACAGATGTTCTTACCCATCCTATAAAGCATAAGACAGACACCCCCATGCAACCACCACAAAGAACCGTCCAGCCCCAAATGTCAGTAGAACCCAGTGGACAAGCCCTGCCCTCTCCCTATCCAGGAATCAGATTCCGGTTTGGGGAGTTTATGCCTCACTCAGGGAGAAGAGAGGATGGTGAACCTGCAAAGAGAATGGGCAGAGCCAAGTCCAGATGACCCACAAGTGGTGACAAAAGCAGATTGAACCCACATCACACTGACAGTGCTCATTCTTGTGTGTCCTGCCTGGAGAGCAATTATACTTTTAATAACCATGCAATCCTCTTGATCTGTTTCCCATTCTATTCAATGGCAGTATTATGGGATTATGAAGACAAGGCCTTTGTGAAGCACCTAGCTGGCGCCTGGCACACAGTAGGCAGTCGACACATTGGAGAGGGAGGAGGAACACACTGCTGCCATCTTGTACTTTGGTCAGGATGGGGAGGGCATGTGTCTCCTGCTCTGGCATCTTTTCTTAATAAGAGAATAATATATCTGCTCGAAGACGTGTGCACAGCAATGAACATTTATTTGGTAGGGAGAAGCAGAGAAGGAGCATGGAACTAGAGGAACCAGAAAAGGATGATGTCCTGTGTGAGACATGACCCACCTCTCTTCCCATACTCCCCCTAACCGTGAGCAATGACTCTGCTCACACAGCTTACAGCTATTTAGGAAACACAAGCCCGAGCTTCCTTACCAAGTCCCATGTCATGACAGCTGTTGCTAGGTATAGGAAGCCAGAGCCAGCAGTATCTGAAACCGTGCTTTCTGGCCAGAATATTAATTTGCACCATTAAGCATTGCTGTGCTCATCCCAGCACCCCTCCCCACTCAGTGTACTTGCAAGACAGCCGTGTCCTCATGCAGGGCGTGGGAGCAGCAGTGCAGGAGTCATCTCAGAAGGATGGCCCGTTGATAAAACACTTCTTTTTCAAGTTAATTGCCAAAGAGAAGTCGAATGTTCTTCCAATACTTCGTCTTCAAAACTGTTCTCTGGCTTGTGAACATCTGTCAAGAATATATATTTCCAGGGCTCCAAATTGCCCAGATTTTAACATCCAACTTAGTGAAGCCACTGGAGTTTAACCCGCTGCTCCTTATAGAAACAGCTACTTGGATAAAAAGGAGTTTGATTTCTTCCCTGGATGTGTTTCATTTCTTCTGGACTGTCGTACAGCATGGGTGTGTTTCTCGCCACTGTGTGGCCTCCCATGAGGAAGGAGGGGCCTGACTCCCCAACACCGTGGGGGAGTAATCCATTCCATACCCTCCTCCGTCGGGCCTCCATTTTGCCAGCCCAAAATTAAGTTTTACCGGAACATTGTCGAGGGGTATGTGTTTGACCATCGAGCACCATGTGTGGCCATTAGAAAGAAAAGGAAAATCAATAGGGTTTCATTAAAACGGCGGGCAATCAGAGCCCAGCCCTGGTTTAATTACAGTTTCAGTAGCATTTGCTTTAATTGGAAAGAATAAAAGAAGTGAAGTGGAGTGAATGAAGAAATTAGCATATCTATCACTGTTGTCACATTGTACCGTGGCCTTAAAACAGTGTTCGCTCTTTCCTATCTCCGAAGCTGCGCTGAACCCTAGAAAATAACATGGCAGGGCAATCAGCAAATCCTCAGGCTCCACCTTTGTGAAATTCTAATTAAAGTCTTTTATAATCTTTGGAAGTCATTTTTTAAAATCTGCTAGATATGCTAGATACACTTTTGCAACACGTCTGTTAATTACGCCTGCTTGGTAAGATGTGCAGAGGAGAACTGCAATCACCTCGTGCCGTCGGCAGCCCACGAAAGTCCTAAGATCCTGCTCAGATGGGAGCCCCGAGGGCAGTTTCTGCCAAACAGAATTCTTTCTGCTTTTTCAGGTTTCTGAACAGTCACAGACTCAGAAAAAACTGGAGGGTCCTTAGGCACCAACTAGACCAAACCCCACCCCCATTTTACAGATGGGAAAACTGAGGCTCAAAGTCCTCACACTAAGAAAGGGTAGAGCAAGGATTTTCTCCCAGGTTTGTTTCTCGGCCAATTCCAGTCTTCTGTCTGCTGTCCCATATTGTTTCATCTGATGACATCTCAGGATAGCCCTTCTTGTTGAAAGAAAATACTGAGATGGCTGGGCAGTGGCTCACGCACTTTGGGAGGCTAAGGCAGGCAGATCACCTGAGGTCAGGAGTTCAAGACTAGCCTGGACAACATGGTAAAGCCCCATCTCTACTAAAAATACAAAAAAAAAAAAAAATTAGTCTGACTTGGTGGCACACCTATAATCCTAGCTACTTGGGAGGCTGAGCTAGGAGCATCACTTGAACCCGGGAGACAGAGATTGCAGTGAGCCAAGGTCACACCACTGCACTCCAGCCTGAGTGACAGAGTGAGACTCCATTTCAAAAATTAAAAAAAAAGAAGAAAATATTGACATAAGGTGAATTCTTACTCACTAAAACTCTAATATTTCTTTTCTTACCAGATGACATTTCATAAATGAAGACATTCCTCCTTTTGGAAGGTTAATGGGTTAAAGTCCATCCATGATTAGGTGTTTGCTTAGGATATGGCCAAAAAAAAGGTTTTCAGGGACAGCGGGGGGTGGGCAGTCAGGGAGAGAGAAAATGGGGAGAAATACCAGATATAGGTGAAGGGGAGGAAGGCAGCAAATCACACTGCCATGTGTGTACCTATGCAACAATGTTGCATGTTATTCACATGTACCCCAAAACCTAAAATGCAATTAAAAAAATTTTTAAAAATGGTTTTCAAGTTCACGTCCACTGAGGAAGGAAAAGCAGATTCTGGAGGCAGAGCCGACCTTCTCACTGACTTGGATTCTGGATAGAAATGTCAAACGCCTAATCATTCCTATGAATTGCACAGTGGTCACAAGGACGGCTAATAAGAGCTTCCTTTGTGCGAGCCTATACTGTGCCATGTCCTCATGCGGAGGGTCTATTATCCCCAGTTGAAAGAATAAAAGACTGAGGTCAGATAAGCCACGTACTGGGATTTAAACTTCAGTTTGGTCCCAAGGGGCTTCTTCCACCATGTTAGGCAGCCCTCCCAAGTCAAAAGACCAGCCCCAGTGTGGAAAAAGACAGGAGGTCTGGATATACCACTCTGGAGCTGGTTCTCTGCCTAGCAAGTGCCTGGCCAGACGGAGGCCCAGGCAGGCAGCCTGGCCAGTGTGGCCCCAGGCCCAGGTGGGTCCTCCTGAAAATTTACCTGGACCAGGTGCTTCCTCCCAGACTGCTAAGGACAGCACTGCTCCTCTAGGAAAAGCCCCAAAACAGCAGTTCATTGTGTGAGTGAGGAGCAGGCGCGGCATGGCCAGGGTACTCGGAGGTGGCCTCCGAGGTCAGGGGGAAATGGCCAGGGGACAACAGGGAGACCTCCATGCAGAAAATTACAGAGAGGAAACGATTCATCGTCCCCTTGCAAAGTGGTCATCAGGAAGTGAGTGATTGGCTTCTCACTGGAGCGTGGCGGGCCCCGTGCTGGGTCAGTCCTCAGTCCTGCAGCAGGAGGCAGTGGGAGGCGGGACACAGCGGGGGTCCGACAGTAGGCGAGTGTCCACTCAGGATGTGCCCTCACTCCTCCTCAAACCCTTGTTGCCCAGGGAGGGGGCCGAAGCTGTGTTTCACACAGTGAAAAGACTCAGATAAGTGGGTAGTCAGGAGCCGACTGGAAGGGTGCCCTTCCAGGCACCTGGGCTGGGTTTGGGCCCAGTACCCGGAGTGCCTGGGCATTGCTCTCCACCTTCTGCTCTCAGCATCAGAACGGTGTGGGGGTGATTTTGAGCACCTGCTGCTGGTCAAGTGGGTAATATTGCTGCCCCCAAAATCCTCTGTGGGAGGAGCCCAAGGGTGGCATGCCACTCCCACAAAATGATCAGAAGGCTGTTCCCCAGGCCTAGCAGAGCCACCACCAGCCCGGAAGCTGGCACCCTGGTGAAGACCATGGGGACCCAGGTCATGTCGGCTGCAGAGAAATACCAGATGCAGCCCCAGCCTCCCGAAAGGACCCCCAGCAGCCTGCTGGAGATGAAAAGCCCTCTCAAGAGGTATGCAGCTGGAGGAGATAGAGAGCCCAGTGTTCCCAGTGACTGAAGCCCCCAGGCACGTCCCACCCCCTGCCCCCTTTTGCCTTCAGACTCTTCAAGATGGGGAGAAGGCCTGGTCCCAGCTTTGCAGGACCACGGCATGCAAAATTCCTCTGCCCTGGACCTCAGTTTCTTTGTCTGAATAATTCATCCTCACCGCTCCCACCCCCAGCCATCCCCTGTCATTGTGACCTGAGGCATGTAGTAGCCCTGTGATCTCGGTAGCCACAGCTCAGAACCAAGAGTGCCTCAAATGAGGAAGGCAACAAAATTCACTCCAAAGGCACAGAAGACTGGCACAGAATCCCAGGGTGGGGAGCACACAGAAATGGGGGCCATCCTAAAAAGGCAAGCACTCCAACCCCATGAGGGGCCTTCCGGAGCCTAGAGTCATTCCGAAACTGTGGCTGCAGTGAATGAAGCCTCTCCTTGCAGAGCCCCGATCTGGGCAGGGCATTGCTCTAACTCCCAAACATGCAGAAACCATAGGCTGCACACAGTCTTCCCGAGCTGTGGTAGGCAGTGGGCACCACGAAGATTCTCCCTCCGCAGATGAGTCTACCAAAGCATGAGAGGAAGAACTAGCCAAACTCCCACAGTAGGTAAGCGACCCGACGGAATGCTCTGTATCTCGTACCTCTCCTATACCATCTGTACTGCCTTTCTCCTGCCAGCCAGCATGGGGTTTCAGCATCCAGGCCTAGGAATCAGCTGGCACCCTGCTGGGAAAAACTGAAGGCTGGGAGCTTGAGGCACAGAAACATAATGCTTTTTGTCCTTTTGCCCAAGGTTCAACTCTGTAGTTTTTCCTAGGAGAGCACAGGCACCAAGGCCCTACTCTGGAAGGGCATAGAGTTCAGTGGTTCAGCCCACAGGCTTCAGATTCAGTTGACAGCTTGAGTTCAAATCCCTGACCTACTGCCTCCAAGCACCAGGATCACTGGCAAGTGTCTCCACTGTGCTGACTCCTGAGTTCCTCCATAGCAAGGTGGGCTAACAATGGTGTCTGTCCACTTTATGGAATGTCTGCTAATTTAATGACAGAATCCACATGCGACACTCATGATGCAGCCATTGAGACTCAGACCACTGCCATCTCAGCCTTGGGTCCCCTGGGGTAGCATCCATAGTGCCTGGGATGGGAAAGAGTTCCCAGTGGGACAAAAGAAACTTTGAGTTCCCCACTGGGGGCCAGCGTCAGTGTCCTGGACCCACCACTGTGTGACATGGGCAAGCCCCTTCCTCCAAAGGCCATTTGGACACCGGCTTCCCATTTTCCAAAGGCCAGGTGGAGTTTATCAATGATGGGGCAGGGGATCAAAGAAT
>CAUYOR010141422.1:0-12598 GCA_963573925.1 Callimico goeldii | reverse complement strand
GCGGTGGCTCAAGCCTGTAATCCCAGCACTTTGGGAGGCCGAGGCGGGTGGATCACGAGGTCAAGAGATCGGGACCATCCTGGTCACCATGGTGAAACCCCGTCTCTACTAAAAATACAAAAAATTAGCTGGGCATCGTGGTGCTCACCTGTAATCCCAGCTACTCGGGAGGCTGAGGCAGGAGAATTGCCTGAACCCAGGAGGCGGAGGTTGTGCTGAGCCAAGATAGCGCCATTGCACTCCAGCCTGGGTAACAAGAGTGAAACTCCGTCTCAAAAATAAATAAATAAATAAAGTATATATTAATAACACAATTTTATGGATGAAAGAATTAAGGTCAGATAATTTAAGATCTTGTTCAAAGGCAGTAACTTGGCTGCAAAGTCCATGCTATTCCTCCTTCACACTGGCTGCAACCCCCCAGATCTCTGGACCAGCAACTATATATAATGTTCATTGCAGCACTGTTACAATATCAAAGACCTGGAACCAACCCAAATGCCAATCGATGATAGACTGGACAGGGAAAATGTGACACATATACACCATGGAATACTATGCAGCCATCAAAAACGATCATGTCCTTTGTAGGGACATGGATGAACCTGGAAACTATCATTCTCAGCAAACTGACACAAGAACAGAAAATCAAACACCATGTTCTCACTCATAGGAGGGTGTTGAACAATGAGAACACATGGACACAGGGAGGGTAGTATCACACACTGGAGTCGGTCGGGGGGAAATAGGGGAGGGACAGTGGGGGGTGAGGAGTTGGGGAGAGATAGCCTGGGGAGAAATGCCAGATATAGGTGACGGGGAGGAAGGCAGCAAATCACACTGCCATGTGTGTACCTATGCAACAACCTTGCATGTTCTTCACATGTACTCCAAAACCTAAAATGCAATAAGAAAAGAAAAAAATATATATCTCTGAAGGAGAATACCTGGTTTCACCTCTAGTTCCAAATGTTGGTGATTAAGCCAGAACCAGCATGAAGGAGTGGATGTTTGGAACTTTCGCCATGAGCCTGCAAGACAGTGTTACCAGCACGAACTCTGGTAAGGGGAATATGGCTTGTTTCCCTCCAACGCTTAATTACTGTGTCTTCCAAGACATACTCATCCCTGCCAAAGCTTCTATCTAACTCTCCTCTTTTTTTTTTTTTTTTTGAGATGGAGTTTCGCTCTTGTTACCCAGGCTGGAGTGCAATGACTCACTGCAACCTCCACCTCCTGGGTTCAGGCAATTCTCCTGCCTCAGCCTCCTGAGTAGCTGGGATTACAGGCACGTGCCACCATGCCCAGCTAATTTTTTGTATTTTTAGTAGAGACGGGGTTTCACCATGTTGACCAGGATGTTCTCGATCTCTTGACCTCATGATCCACCCGCCTCAGCTTCCCAAAGTGCTGGGATTACAGGAGTGAGCCACTGCGCCCGGCCTAAAATAAATTTTTTAAAAAGACAAAAATGAAAATAAATAAATAAAAATATGCTTATCTCAAAAGAAAAGAAAAGAAACGAGAGGATGTGCCCATGGAGCTGTGCCTTCTCTGTGCATGAGTTGCCATGGTGATGGGAGGAATTTGGTATTCTGGCCCCAGTCTGTAGGTAATTCTTCTCAAAACCCAAGGCCTCCTTTAATTTTTATCAATTTTGAATGCCAGCATTTGATTGCCACACAGCCTCTTCCTTAAATTGCATTTTGAAGATTAATGGTTTGTGGAAGAACATTCAAGATTTAGATTTCCGTCAAGAGACTCATAAAGTAAGTATGTAAAATAGAGCTGTGGAAATAGAGCACGGCTCTTGAGAATTTTAAAATATGAATCTGAAGCTGCTTACAGTTGGATCCTTATCTAGTTCCCATTGGGAACTGAAATGGTCCAACTGTTGGATCAGAGTCTGTGTGGAGCCCTTGGTCTCAGTGCTATCAGTGCCCTTTAGTCACTAAAAAACAACAACAACTAGGCATCCTTTTGCCTCTCAACCCATGGTCGAGAATGTTCAAAAGTAAAGAGGTGCAATAAGAAGTAATAGTCACAGCCCTGGCTTATGGTGGACAGCTATCAGAATGTCGAGTTCCAACACATTTGACTTATGGTACAATTTTGATTGCCTTAAGATGTTTTGTTTTATATATAGTTAAGAATTGTTTTCAAACTTTTAAGAAGTCCAGAAGAAAGAAAAGTCACTATGTTATTAGGAGAGAATGTCATTTGAGGGAAATCACTGGTTAGTCCAGTGTACTAGGGTCTTCACAGGGACAGTGCTGTCCCCAGGGATGATTGGAAATCTGTGGGCATAGTCTTGGCTGTAATATTTAGTGAGTGGGAGGTCAGGATGCCAGAACTCTGAAATGCATGGGACATTTCTGCACATCAAAGAACTAAGTTCCCCAGGATATTTAAATTTCTCACTAGACATTCATGAGTGGATATCACAAGTATACGATGATCAGAGTCTTTTGTTCAAAATGTTAGCAAGGATGGTTAACTGATAGAGTAAATTTCATCACCAATGGCAAAGCTCTATGTGATTTGGAGCCACCATCCCACATACATGTACCAGTTTACATAGCAACTGACTCATTTACAAGGATGCCCATGGTGTCATGACAGAGGCAGGCAACTCCCAGCTTCACTAGTCCTCTAGTACAGTCACACTGGGGCTCTTTACATCTTGACTTAATTGCTATTTTCTTACAAATTATGTTTCTTTAATTTCTGCTTTATATTTCTCTTAGAGTGTTACGTTGAATCTTAAGAATCATATTTATAATTACATTACATTTTGTATAAATGGAGGGTTTGATTTGATTGAGTAGTATTGTGTGTTTATTTGTGTGATTTTCCTTTTTCTTTTTTCTCTCTTTCTTTTTTGACACAGAGCCTTGCTCTGTTGCCCAGGCTAGAGTGAAGTGACACGATCTTGGCTTACTGCAACCTCTACCTCCTGGGTTCAAGCAATTCTTGTGTGAAGTATCTCCCAAGTATCTGGGACTACAGACATGTGCCACCACACCCAGCTAATGTTTTGTATTTTAGTGGAGACAGGGTTTCACCATGTTGCCCAGAGTGGTCTCGAACTCCTGAGCTCAGACAATCCATCGGTCTTGGCCTCCCCAAGTGCTAGGATTACAGGCCTGAGCCATCACGCCTGGCCAGAATTATTGTTTTAATGGCTGCTGTGATCCAATGTTTATTTACAAAAGGTTGCAAAGCCAAAATAAATAAGTGAACACACTATTATTTCAACCTTTATATAATTTATTGCTTAATTAATTAAAATAACATTTACAGTCATTGGCATTGTGCCAGGCCAACAGAGATGAATAAAATTTATTGTTTCTGAGATCCTCAGTGTAGAGAGAGAAATGAAGCATAAAGCCAAAATTGAAACTTGGGGAGGCAAACACGATGAAGACAGGTGAGGAGAGCTGAGGGAGAGAGTCATTATTCCTGGGAAAAAAGAGAGGGTCCAGAAGGAAATATCAAAGTAGGCTTCTTCCTGGGGAGTTGAATCTGAAAGGCTGAGTAATGGTCCTTCAATCTTGGCAATTTCCTAAGCTATTTGGATTTTGGCTCAGTCTAGAGGCCTATGATTTAAAAGAATTGGCCTCAGCTGGCTTTCATCCTTAAGTCAAGGCTGTGGCTGAGCATTGCCCAAGCCTCAGGAATGAGCCCATATGATATAATTGTCAGGTGTGTCAATGCACCATCTTACTCAAAACCTAACTAAGAACCTGATCTCTTATTTATGTTGGAAGCAGATGGGCTGTAGTTTTAAGCACGTCTCATTATTTTTGACTCATGCAACCTTGGGGAAGTCACTTAGCTTCCCCAAACCCTGGATTCATTGTAATAGAATTGAGAAAACCATGCATTCATGCCCTAGAGTGTGGGCACCACTTTGGCTTCCAATGCCCTGGACCTCAGCTTTTCCTCACCCCACAGGGCCTTAGGGAGGCATTAATGAGAAAGAGGCACTTATTTGGCTAAAACATCAGGCTAAGAATTGGGAGGTCTGAGTGCTCTTCCTGGTCCTGCCACTGTCTTGCTCTGGGCCTTTAATCAAGTCTTTGAACCCCTCATGGCCTCAGTTTTCTCATCTTAAAAACACGGCAGTCGAACACGGTTATCTCCAAGGCGCTTTGAAGCTCCAACATACTGAGTGTGTCCTCATGGCTGTCTCTGCTCAGCAGCTGCCAATTTCCACCACCAGCTCCACCATCACCTTCTCTTCAAACATTCTTTTGATAATTCGCTTTGAAATAAGCCCTCATTTTGGGTTTTAGTTAAGCTAAAAAAAAAAATCCATGGATTTGTTTTCTTTTCCATCAAAATAATTAAAAACTCTTGGCTATTAAGCCGTAAGTAAAGTTTCTAGGTAGGAGAATATGAACTATATTATTAACGATAAACTAATCTGTGGCTCATGCCTGTAATCCACACATTTTGGGAGGCCAAAGTAGGAGAATTGCTTGAGCCAAGGAGTTCAAGACCAGCCTGGGCAACATGGTGAGACCTTGTCTCTACAAAGAAATACAAAAATTAGCCGGGTGTGGTGCGGTGATGCGACAACATCTTGCTTCCCCCACATGTTGTCCTACCTGACTCTCTCTCATTTTTCAGGTTTCAGCTGGAGCATCGTTTTCTTGGAGAGGCCTTCCCTGTCTCCCTGTTGGCGGTTACTCTCTAGCACATCTGGCCTCTGCTGGCCTCATGGGAGCAGGGAACTTTTCTGCCTTGCTTGCCTATGAGTCGCCAGCACCTGAAACAGTGCTTGACTCTTGGTCAGAGTTCAATTTAGGCTTTGACCCTGCATCCCTCACCGATACCCAAGGCTGCTATTTAGAATGAGAAAGGCAGGCAGCTGCTGTAAGAAAGATGAATTAGATAACATTAGATAATGATTATAGTGATACAGCCTAATCTTTTAAGTGCTGACTCCGAAGATCCTGGCTCTCAAATCAGGCTTACCAAATAGCTAACTGGTTTTGAGCTGTGATTGAACTTCTCTGGACCTCATTTTACAATTGATGAGTTGGATTATTAAAATTAACACCTCACATGTGTGCAGCCCCTTTTCTTTTGTGCCAGACCCAGGCCGAGCCGTTGATGGGTTTTATGTTCATTTCATCATCTCTCTAGCCCGTTAGGGCTTCGGATTTTCTCCATTTGCAGAGACCTGAGACTTAGATGGAAAACCTGCTAGTAACAGTTTTCTAGGACTGCCATAACAAAATGCCACAACTGGGGAGTTTAAACAAGTAAATCTATTTTCTCACAATTCTGGAGGCTGGAAATCTGATGTATTATGGGTTTGGTTTCTTCGGAGGTCACTCTCCTTGACTTCTAGATGGTGACCTTTGTCCTGTGGTTCCACATGGCCTTTTTTTCTGTGCATGGGCATCCCTAGTGACTCTTCCTTTACTTAGGCCACCAGACCTATTGGATTAAACCTACATCCTTTTTTTTTTTTGAGATGGAGTCTTGCTCTGTCATTCAGGCTGGAGTGCAGTGGTGTGATCTCAGCTCACTGAAAATTCCGTCTCCTGGGTTCAAGCGATTCTCCCTGCCTCAGCCTCCTAAATAGCTGGGATTACAGGCACCCACCACCATGCCTGGCTAATTTTTGTGTATATATACATACTTTTTTTTCTTGAGACGGAGTCTTGCTCTGTCACCCAGACTGGAGTGCAGTGGTGTGATCTCGGCTCATTGCAACCTCCATCTCCAGGGTCCAAGCAATTCTCCTGCCTCAGTCTCCTAAGTAGCAGGGATTACAGGCATCTGCCACCACACCCGGCTAATTTTTTTGTGTGTATTTTTAGTAGAGATCGGGTTTCACCATGTTGGTTAGGCTGGTCTTGAACTCCTGATCTCATGATCTGCCCATCTTGGTCTCCCCAAATGCTGAGATTAGAGGTGTGAGTCACCACATCCAGCCAAACCTACATCCTTTTGATCTCATTTTCCCTTCACTTCCACCTTAACATCGCTATCCCCAATTTAGCCACATTGAGGCTAAAGCTTAAAGATGAGGGGTTAGAGCTTCAAGCTTGAAATTTGGAGGTGACGCAACTTAGTCTCCAACACTGCTCAAAGCCACTGAGTTAACAAACAATAGAGATATATTTGAATTGAGGTGACATTCCCAGCTCCCCTAACCACTGCTCATACTGCCACCAGGATTTCTTCCCTAATGACATCCATGAAAGATCAAGCTTGGAAAAGTGGAGGCCCCACCTCTATCTCTGCAAAGTGGATATTGGGAAGGGAAGGGCAGATGGCTGATGACTGAGCAACTGCCTAGCATTCCTCCGTGGACGTGTTCAGACTGCATAATTCAATAAAGGCTGCTGTATCTCATTACTCTTGGCGTGTCTGACGGGAAGGTCACATTAACAGGAGTTACTGAGAATTACAATTAGCCAACAACCTCTCCCAACCTCTTCTAAAATTATTGGAAGACAAATTTCACTTCAGTTCTCTCTTGGAAAAAGTGGCAGGTATCCAGGGACTTAAAAGGCCAGCAAAGTTTATAAAGGCAGAGCTGATATTTACTGGAATGTCTCATAGGAACTGTTGGTTGACAGGAGTGTGTATGGCAGCCAAGGCCCAGGAATGAGATTGATTTTCCAGTAACAGTGGTTAGGTGGTTGTGGGTCACCTGCTGGGCATTGCCAACTATGTCTGAGCTGTCTTTTGCCACCTGCACAAACATCTTCTGACCAGCACTATGTTCCAGGCACACCATGACATGGTGCTGATTCCTCATGACTCCTGCCCACATTAGCAGATGAGCTCAGCATCTAAATCATGAACCATACTCTGGGACAGGGCTTCATATCAGAATATTTTAGCTGTATAAAACTTTGCTGCTGCTGCTCCCATTCTTCCTGCTCTTCCTTTCACTACCTCCTTTTTTTCTACTTACTGTGTGGCAGGCACAGTGTATCTTTTAATCCTCATAAGATCCCTATGAAGCAATTACCACCATCACCACTGTTGCATACATAGAACCAGCCTACCCAGCAGCCTCAAGTGTTGGGGTTTAAGATGACATTGTTCCACGTTTCTTCAATCAGTGCCCCACCTGTGCTACGTTAAGTGCTCCTTCCCTGCTGGGTGGAAGGCTCATTAACCACAGAGTGAGCAGATTTGGTAGCTTCCTGTTCATCATCAATTCTTTAAAACCTCAGTCCAGTTTCAAGCTCTTCTTCATCTTGCATCCCAGCCACTAACATCTATAAATCCATCATCATTCTGTGATGAAATTTTTCACATTTAATATTATTTTAGTTTATGGTTATCTCTCTGTCATGTGACATAACGTCAATGAGTTCTCTTTTAAAAATATTTCCAAAACACAGTGTTGAAGATTTTCACGCAGGCTGATCAAATGAGTGATGTGCAACACCACGAAGGATTTTGGCATTTGCGGTTGATTGTTAAACATTGCTGTTGGTAGCAGCTTGAACTCTCTTTAGTACTATTAGAACAGATTTCAGAAAAAAGACTCTGCTTCTTGGTTTGCACTTGAAAATATTTAGCGATGTTCAAATCTTCTTGAGAGTTGATGTATGATGTGGTTGCTGGATTTGGTTTGCTTGGTGCTGTTGCGTTCCTTGATAACTTGAGCATGTAGATATGCTATTTAGACAGCAGAGAAGAGCAATCAGATCTTACACACCCAATTTGTGATCATCTTTATTATATTACCTAAAAACAGCCTTGTACATTTTTGGACTTCTTTGTTTGTTTTGCAAGTCTCGTGGCCTTCTGGCATTCATCAAAGTCTTGTCCATTATGATGAGAAAAATAAATGTCAGAAAAATTTGAATTTACCTAAATGCAAGCCACATAAAAGGATTATAGGCCTTCTTTTGGTTTCAGAGAAACTGGCTTTTCAAAAAAAGTTTTTAAGTTGACTGCATTTTTACCAACATTAAAAACTACATTGCCTCAAAAAATTGAAAAATTAAGTATAGGTAAGCAAAGTAGTATTTAAATATAAATTTTCATTGAATTCTATTACCAACACTCTAAAATTTCACAAGATATCAATTTTGCTCATGTTCTGTATGTTCAAATATATTTTGAAAATTGATATGGTGAAGCTGTAAGTCTATAATGCCCTTTAACTCTAGTTGTTCAAATTATGTTTAAACAGTATTTACTTTTAGAAATGAAGTTTTTGTTTCTAGAAAATACTGATGAAATTCTAGCAATAATTAGACTTAAGCTAATTGTTAACATAAAAAGCCAATGTAAATAGTTAAAAAAATCAGGAAGAAACAATTAAGAAAATAAAGCCAATTATAAGCCATATAAGAACATTTAATACGGCCGGGCATGGTGGCTCAAGCCTGTAATCCCAGCACTTTGGGAGGCCGAGGCGGGTGGATCACGAGGTCAACAGATTGAGTCCATCCTGGTCAACATGGTGAAACCCCGTCTCTACTAAAAATACAAAAAAAAAAAAAAAAAAACTTAGCTGGGCATGGTGGCGGGTGCCTGTAATCCCAGCTACTCAGGAGGCTGAGGCAGGAGAATTGCCTGAACCCCGGAGGTGGAGTTTGCAGTGAGCCACGTTCGCGCCATTGCACTCCAGCCTGGGTAACAAGAGTGAAACTCCGTCTCAAAAAAAAAAAAAGAACATTTAATATTAGATAATAACAAAACAAAAATCATATGTATCTCTATTTTTTTGTAGAAGAGATTGTGAAAAATAAGATAAACAAAAAAGTTTATGACTGGGCACAGTGGCTCATGTTTGTAATCTCAGCACTTTGGGAGGCTGAGGAGGGTGGATCATGAGGTCAGGAGCTCAAGAGCAGCCTGACCAACATGGTGAAACTCCATCTCTACTAAAAATACAAAAATTAGCCAGGCATGGTGGTGGATGCTTGTAATCCCAGCTACTCAGGAGGCTGAGGCAGGAGAATCGCTTGAACCCGGGAGGCGGAGGTTGCAGTGAGCCTAGACTGCGCCACTGCACTCCATCCTGAGCAACAGAGCGAGACTCTGTCTTGAAAATAAAATAAAATAAAAAATGTACATGTACTCTTCAAACCAAGTAACTAAAATACTAACCAGTTTAGCTGGGATGATTCACCAGGGCGACTGAGGGGAGATGCTACCCCATGCGACCTCGCCCCAAAATAGTAGTTACTGACTTCAAAAATTAAAAAGTGAATCATAAAATTGTTGTTTGAATACAACTTCAATTGCTGGAAATAGCTGAATGGTTGTAAATGTTGGTTTTAATTTGTTAACACTGTACAACTTTGAACCACAAGGTTTCCTAGCACATGAGTGAGTGGTGGCTTATCAGTCCACAAGGTCTGTGCCGTTGAAGGCCACCGGTAGCTTCCATGGGAGGGAGAGTACATCAGCCCTTTTCTGGCTTGATAGGACTTTCAAAATCCTTATGTCTTGGATGCTAAGCATCTGGCCAGGGTCATTTTATGAGCCAGACTGTGAGAGTTTCCTGGAACGTGTGTGGGAGATGTAGAAATATGATAGGTCTTAATATAGCAGCATGGTTGCCATTACGGTTGTGTGTATTGGAAGACTGGCTGTAAAAAATATATCCTCTTTATATTTGGTACCTGAAATCTTCTTAGGGAGAGAACTATGTTGGTTTATAACAACCCTGTACTAAGACCTTTGGGATAGCAAGAGAGAAAGAGCCTGAGGTCAATAAACGACAGCCAAGGTAGTAAAAGACTGTAAATGCTCAGAACAAGAAAATAAGAACTGTTCTATTCTCAGAGTGAGGGTGGGAACTACAGGGGTGAATTGGCCAGGGGAACACTGGAAAAGGCTAATATTTAAATAGGTTGAGAATGGGGATGCCAACTTTTCAAATGGGTTGTTTATAGTTCTGCACCCCTTTCAAATCTACGATAAAGTCAGTCCCCTTACCCTTTATTTCCTTTAGAAATTGGGGAAATGGAGGAAAGGATTAAGTTTTACTTCAAGGTCCTTGGGAGCAGACATAAATGTAAAGATGGTCTATCCAACCAAGGTTGGTGGCAGAAGGTTCTCAGGCCAAAAACTCCCCCATGAATTTGCAGATGTCACGGAAGATGGCTTTGAACTTGCACAGGCAGTGAAATTGGGGTTTTGTCCAGTTATATATAGATCTCAGGATCCATGAAAGGATCACCTGACATCTTGGTTACATAGAAAAAGGAATGTAGATCTTATATGGAAAATGAAACTGTTCTGAAAGAGACGCCCTTTGGACATCTCTGAAAGAGACGCCCTTTAACTTTCAATACAAGGGCACTAGCACAAGAGGAGACTGCTCAGATCACCTGCCCTAATGTCTTCATATTTTGTCAATGGAGAAAGAGGCCCAGAGAAATGAAATCCCTAGCCAGGTACTCTAAGTTTGAAATAAGAAAGAAGTGTACTTGAAATAATTTTGTGTCATAAAAATGAAGAACATTGCCTTGAGGGGAAAACCGTCAGTATCTTAAAATGTGTCTGGCTTAGAAAGGAGAGATGTCATTAATTGACAAAATGATTTGTTCTGTTAAGTCAGAGTGATGAAACTTACTTCCTGACCTCACACATCCTTCTGGCAGATCCAATTCATTTTGCTGAACTGTGTGTTCTTGGGACTCTTGCCATCTCATTACAGGTAAGAATGCTGATAAGAGCCGCACATATTAGACTGGGTGTTAGTGCTGTATGGGGATCTGTAGGAACAGCCAGAGCTAGAGGTGAAGTTTGAAGAAACATGAAGTACGAAATAAATATTAGGTTCGTGATTAATTTTTTCCAACTCTCTCTTTTACGATTGAATTTTTTTGGAAGAAAAAAATACACTGTGAACTTAAAGGCATCATTGCCTCTTGATGACCAAATTATTCTTTTCTTTCTTTTTTTTTTTTTTTTTTACTTTTTTTTTTCTTTGAGAGAGAGAGAGAGGGAGGAATGAGAATTGAAGTAATTAGGATGTTGAGTCTTCCTGTGTAAGAGCAGCAAGAGGAAATAAAGAACAGCTATGCTTTTTCATTGTTCAGTAGTAATTATGTGTGTTTATTGCTATCATTGTATGTGCTCTTCTGGAGTTTGTATCTTGACTTTTTTAAACTTTATTCCCAGATAGTTTATCTTTTTTTTTTTTTTTTGGAATTGTTTCCTCCACTATATTTTGTAACTGGTTATTATTTATATATAAGAAGGCTTTTGATATTTTATTTTTATTTATTTTGGTTTTTTTCTGGAGAAAAAGAAAAAGAAAGAAAGAAAATAAATGAATGAAGGAAAGGAAGAAAGAGGAAGAGGAAGAGGGAGAGAGAACCGGAGTATTGCTTTATTGCCCAGGCTAGAATGCAGTCTAAAAATGGGTATTGAAAACCTCTTTTATGCCAATAATTGTGCTTAATAATGAAGACAGGAAAAAATGAGGGAAGAAAATAAGAAACAAGTAGTCAACCAATATTTCATTTAAACCTGTGAGTAGGTGTGATGTGGTACCGATAAGAGTGTATATTTTGTGTATTTAAAGTGGAGAGTTCTATAAATGTTTATTAAGTTTACTTGTTCTGGATCTGAGTTCAAGTCCTGGATATCCTTGTTAATTTTCTGTCTCGTTGATCTATCTAACATTGATGTTGAAGTCTCCCACTATTATTGTGTGGGAGTCTAAGTCTCTTTATAATTCTTAACATATCTGGGAGTTCCTGTATTGGGTGGGTATATATTTAGGATCATTAGCTCTTCTTGTTGCATTGATCCTTTTACCATTATGTAATGACCTTCTTTGCCTCTTTTGATCTTTGTTGCTTTAAAATCTATTTTATCAGAGGCGAGAATTGCAACTCGTGCTTTTTATTTATTTATTTATTTTTGCTCTCCATTTGGTTGGTAAATCTTTCTCCATCCCTTGTTTTGAGTCTTTGTGTATCCTTGCATGTGAAATGGGTCTGGATGTGGCATACCGATGGGTTTTGACTGTGCCTTTTGATTGGGGGATTTAGTCGATTTAAATTTAGGATTACTGCCATTTGATGTTAGCTGGCTGTTTTGCCCATTAGTGGATGTAAATTCTTCATTATGTTGATGCTCTTTACTTTTTGGTATATTTTTGGAAAGGCTATTACTGGTTGTTCCTTTCTATGAGTAATGTTTCTTTCAGAAGCTCTTGTAAAGCAGGCCTGGTGGTGATGAAGTCTCTGGGTACTTGCTTGTTCACAAAAGATTTTATTTTTCCTTCTCTTGTGAAACTTAGTTTGGCTGGATATGAAATTCTCGGTTGAAAGTTATTTTCTTTAAGGATGTTGACTATTGACCCCCACTCTCTTCTGGCTTGTAGGGTTTCTGCTGAGAGATCTGCTGTGAGTCCGATAGGCTTCCCTTTGTGGGTAACCTGACCTTTCTCTCTGGCTGCCCTTAGTATTTTCTCCTTCATTTCAACCCTGGTGAATCAAATGATTATGTGCCTTGGGGTTGCTCTTCTTGAGGAATATCTTTGTGGTGTTCTCTGTATTACCTGGAGTTGAATATTGTCCTGCCTTGCTAGGTTGGGAAAGTTTTCCTGAATAATATCCTGAAGAGTATTTTCCAGCTTGGA
>CAUYOR010141417.1:0-25856 GCA_963573925.1 Callimico goeldii | reverse complement strand
AGCTAATTTTTTGTATTTTTAGTAGAGACGGGGTTTCACCATGTTGACCAGGATGGTCTCGATCTCTTGACCTCGTGATCCACCCGCCTCGGCCTCCCAAAGTGCTGGGATTACAGGCGTGAGCCACCGCGCCCGGCCATCTTGTCCACGTTTCTATTGGGTTGTTTGTCTTTTGGTTTCTAAGCATTCTTTGTGCATTCTGGGTTGGAGGCCCTTGCTTGGTAAATGTATTGCAGCTATCTGTGGCTTGGACAGAGATAGCTGCAATCCATCCATTTCATTTCCTCTGGATATATACCCAGTAGTGGGATTGCCGGATCATATGGTAGTTCTAATTTTTTTTTTTTTTTGAAACTGAATCTCGCTCTGTCACCAGGCTGGAGTGCAGTGGTGCGATCTCGGCTGACCGCAACCTCTGCCTCCTGAGTTCAAGTGATTCTCCTGCTTCAGCCTCCTGAGTAGCTGGGATTACAGGTGTGAAGCCACGTGCCCGGCTAATTCTTGTATTTTTAGTAGAAACGGGATTTCACCATGTTGGCCAGGATGGTCTCGATCTCTTGACCTCGTGATCCACTGCCTCGGCCTCCCGAGTAGCTGGGATTACAGGCGTGAGCCACCGCGCCTGGCCATCTTTTCTTGCGCTTATCGGACATTCATGCATTTTCTTTAGCGAAATGTCTATTCACATCTTCTGGCCGTTTCTCATTGAGTTTTCTGTCTTCTATTGAGCTGTACAGGGGCTTCATGCAAGTCCTTTGCCAGATGCACTCATTGCCTTTTCATTGTCTGAGGAAAATCAAGCTCTTAAGACCACTGTTTTACATTAGGACAACTTTGGTCAGTTTTCCTTTTATGACTCGTATCTTCCGTATCCTAAGAAAACTTTGCTGATCTCAATGTGGTAAAGACGGTCTCTTCTGTTTTCTTCTAGAAGTTTTACAGCTTTAGATTTTACATTTGCCTCTATGATTCATTTCAAGTTCGTTTTCACGAGTGATGGGACGGAGGGGTCCAGGTCGATTGGTTTCCCAATAAATAACCAGCTGTTCAGGACCATTTGGTGACTTTGCTTTCTATTGGAACAGCTGGGCTGCTTTTACAGGAATTGGGCTGCGCATGACGGCTCACACCTGTAATCCCCGCACTTTGGGAGGCCAAGGCGGGTGGATAACTGGAGGTTAGGGGTTCAAGAAAGACCAGACCAGCCTGGGCAACGTGGTGAAACCCCGTCTCTACTAAAAATACAAAAATTAGCCAGGCATGGTGGTGAACGCCTGTAATCCCTGCTACTCAAGAAGCTGAGGCAGGAGGCTCTCTTCAACGCAGGAGGCAGAGGTTGCAGTGAACTGAGATTGTGCCATTGCATTCCATTGTGAGCAACAGAGTGAGACACTGTCTCGGAGCAAAGTAAACAGAACAGGGTTAATCGCCGTGTAAAGTGTGGGCCTGTTCTGGACTTTATTTTCTGTTTACCGGTTTGTGTTTCTGACACACTGTCTCGGGTCCATCGGTCAGAGAAGAGACCTGGGATGATTGAAACTGTTTTAAATTTGTTGAGACAGGTTTCTGAGCCAGTCTGGGGTCTGCCTCTGACTGTCCCCTGTGCACCTGGGAGCGGCATGCACCGGCTGCTGTCAGTTCTCTGAGTGCCGATTTGGTCTCTGTATCTTCCCTCCTCTACTTTGTAAGGCCATCGTTTCCCGAGACTGTTAAAATCTCCTGTTGTATAATAATTGTGGTTTATTTTTTTCTTTCAGTTTTGCTGGTTTTTACTTCAGTGTTTTAAAAAAGAAATGTAGATATTTTTTGTTTGTTTGCTGTTTGAGACAGGGTCTTGCTCTGTCACCTCGGCTGGAGTACGGTGACATGATCTCGGCTCACTGCAGCCTCAACCTCCTGGCTCAAGCAGTCCTCCCACCTCGGCCTCCTGAGTAGCTGGGACTACAGATGTGCACCACCATGCGTGGCTAATTTTTAAATATTTTCTAGAGATGAGGTCTCGTTGTGTTGTCCAGGCTGGTCTCAAACTCCTGGCCTAAAGTGTTGGGATTATAGGCATGAGGCCCTGCACCCAAGGCTGGCTTAGCAGGTGGAGGAAACGGAGGTTGTGGCTCTCCTGGGGGTCATGGAGGCCAGGGGTCTGGGCCTGGCCACCTGCGCAACAGCCTAGTGTTCCAGTTAATTCCACTACTGGCTTATCACCTGTACATCTTTCTATTTTTTTAACGGTTGCTTTATGATTTATACTCTGAATATCTAACTTATTACGGGTTACCTTCAGGTAAGATTGTCCTACTTCAATACCTTCACAACAGCAGCTCCTGCACTCCATCCCCACCCTGTCATATGGGTTACTTCTGTGTTTGTAAAATTCTAAAATACACTTTATTTTATTTATTATTTTTTTTTTTTGGCCACAGAGTCTTGCTCTGTTGCTGAGGCTGGAGTGCAGTTGGAACGATCTCAGTTCACTGCAACCTCTGCCTCCTGGGTTGAAGAGATTCTTCTGCCTCTGCTTCTTGAGTAGCAGGGATTACAGGCGTTCACCACCATGCCTGGCTAATTTTTGTATTTTTAGTAGAGACGGGGTTTCACCATGTTGGCCAGGCTGCTCCTGAACTTCTGGCCTCAAGTGATCTGCCCGCCTCAGCCTCCCAAAGTGCTGGGATTACAGGCGTGAGCCACCGTGCCTGACTTAATTTTTGTTTTATACAGATAATTACCTTTTCTTTTACAGTTTCATTGAGGTATAATTTATAAACCATAGAACCTACCCATGGTAAATGAACAATTCAACCATTTTGCTAACCTCATAGAGTTGTGCAAACGTCACCACAATCCAGCTCTGGGACACTTTCATCACCTCCCAAATTTTCTCAACCCCATTTACAATAAATTTCCCCTCCCGCTCATAGCCCCAAGCAATGCCAGCTTAATTCTGGTAAATTATAGAAACTTCGATCCAAGATACAGTTGTCTCTTAGCATCTGTGAGGAACTGCTTCCAGGACCTCCCCTGCACCCCAAATTCCTGGATGCCCAAGTGCCTTCTATAAAACGATGCAGTGTTGCGGAGAACCGACATATACCTTCCCCATCATCTCTACATTACTCATAATGCCTAATACAACCGAAATGCTTTCTAAATAGTTGGCATACTGTATTATTTAGGGAATCATGACAATAAAAAGTCTGTACGTGTTCAGTACAGATGCAATTAGGGAGAATATTTGTGACCCAAGGTTCAATGACTCAGCATACAGAACCCACGGATCTGAAGGGCGAACTGTGCCCTCTCCTCCCGCTCCTTTTTACCAGTACGGTGACGTCTATACCGCATCTGTGTATGTTAGAATGCCAACAACATGGTGTTAGAATTGTTGCCTTGTATGAGTGGTTCGCAGACTATTGCCTGTCTTCCAAATCCAGCCTCCTTTATGCTTTATACGTTCTGTTGAACAGTCATGCTCATTCACCTACACGTTATCTATCATCCACGGCTGCAGAGTTATAACAGAGGTCATGGGCTCTGTTAAGCTTAAAGTATTCGCTACATGGTCTTTTGCAAGAAAAGTTTGTCAATCCTTGCTTTGTACAATCCTATTTTTTTTTTCTTTTGAGACAGAGTTTTCACTCTGGCTGCCCAGGCTGGATGCAGTGGCACAATCTTGGCTCATTACAACCTCCATCTCCTGGGTTGAAGCGATTCTCCTGCCTCAGCCCCCCAAGTAGCTGGGATTACAGGCACCTGCCACCACGCCCGGCTAATTTTTTGTATTTAGTAGAGACGGGGTTTCACCATGTTAGTCAGGCTGGTCTCAAACTCCAGACCTCAGGTGATCCACCCACCTCGGCCTCCCAAAGTGCTGGAATTACAGGTGTGAGCCACTGTGCCTGGCCACAATCCTATGTCTTTAAAAGAAGTTAAGAAATAAAATGAGGACAATATATATTCATAGTCTTTTGTATTTACCTACATATTTGCCATCTTCAGCATTCTTCATCTCTTCTGTGCATTGGGTTAGTGTCTAGTATCAGTTCCTTTAAGTCTAAAGGAACTCTTTCGTATTTCTTGTAAGGCAGATTTGCTAGCAATGACATTTCCGTGTCTTTGTTCATTTGGGAATGCCTTCATTTTGCTTTTTATAATTTAAGTTTTTATTTTTTTGAGACAGAGTCTTGCTCTGCCTGGCTGGAGTGAAGTGTGCAATCAGAGCTCACTGTAGCCTCAACCTCTCAAGCCTAAGCTCTCCTCCTGCCTCAGCCTCCTGAGCAGCTGGGACTACAGGCATGCACCACCATGCCCCACTAATAAAAAATTTTTTGTAGAGATCTTACTATGTTGCTCAGGCTGGTCTTGAATTTCTGGGCTCAAGCAATCCTCCCACCTCAGTATCCCAAAGTGCTGGGATTGCAGGCATAAGCCATCATGCCCACACTATTTTGCCTTTATTTTTGAGAGATAGGTTGCTTGATATCAAATCCTTTCTTGACAACACTTTCTTTCAGCCCTGAGTGTATTGTTCCACTTTATTCTAGCTCCTGTGGTTTTGATGTGATTTGGGTGTTAGTTGTATTTTTGTGCCCTTGTTATGTGACGGGTCCCTTTCTCTTACGCATTCTGACCGTGGTGTCCGGGTGTGGATCTGTTTTTCTCCTGCTTGGCTTGGGTCGACCTTCTTGGATTCTGTAGGCTGTTTTCAGCCACCACCTCAGCTCTCTCTGCGTCTTCATCTGTGGTTAATACTCCACAGATCTCTGAGGCTGTTTGTCTTCGTTCAACCTTCCCCTGACCACTGGTTTTCAAATTGGTTAATTTATATTAATCTACAAGCTGACAATTTTTCTAGTATCTCAATTCTGTCGGTGAACCCCAGTAGTAAATTTTCAACTCCAGGATTTTTGCTTGCCTTTAAAAAAATAAGTTCTGGGAGGCTGAGGCTGGAGAACTGCCTGAACCCAGGAGGCGGAGGTTGAGGTGAGCCGAGATCGCGCCACTGCACTCAGCCTGGGTAACGAGCGAAACTCCGTCTCAAAAAAAAAAAATAAAATAAGTTCTATTTCTTTATGGGATTCTCTCTTCACTGAGCCATTGTTAACATATTTTCCATTTACTTTTTAAACGTGATTTTGTTTGTGTGTTTTGAACACATTTTTAACAGTATCTTTGAAGTCTGTGTTAAACCCAGCACTGGCGGACGTTGAGAGATGCGTTCCATTCGCCGCTTTGTTCTCGGTATGGACCACACGTTCCCGTTTCTTTGTGTGATTTGAAATTTTTGCTGGTTGCTGGACATGTTAGAGCATATTCTAGGACTCTGGATTCTGATCCTCCCAGGGTGTGGCTATACAATGATAGACACCTCGTGTTTGTTTAGTGACCTTCTCGGACTAAATCTGTCCCAACTTGGAATGAGTCCAGTCTCGACTCACTGCTGCCTGACCTGACGCCACAGCCTCTCCAGCCCAGCGGCTCTAGATCTTCCCCAGCCCTGAATTTGCTCTCAGATCCAGTGTCCAGGACAGGACTATGCCACCCTCACAGTGCACACACGCCCCTCCCCCGGGCCCCTTTCTGCTCCCCTAGCCTGCTTGCCTCCACTGACAGCCACTCTCTCTTCAGTGTCCGGCCGGCAGCTGCAGCCTGGGGAGCCAGATGCAGAAACGGAAGATGACCGCTCTGTAAGTGACAGCAGGGGGCGTGTCCTCCTCACTCCCCACCTCCGCACTCCCCCAAGTGGCGAAGGTAACTGGATTCTCTCCCATCAGGTGACTGAAGGGCCTGCGGATGAGGTCGTTCGACCACGACCACAGGGGTCTTCACCTGTCTACGAATACTCGACTGAGGCCGCTGACTTTGGCCTCCAGGTGAGCCTGCTGCACAGAGCCCCATAGGCACCCAGGTCTCCTCCTGCATTGTCCTGTGTGGGCAACTCACACACGTCTGTGCAGCCCTGCTGTCCTGACCCACTGCCCACTGAGCCACACTTGTGCCTACTCAGATGTCCTCTCAGATTCCTCTGTGCCTGGGGGTCCCTCCCTGCCAGGACACGGTGGGATGGAGGTGCCCTGCAGTCCTCGTGAGCATGCATGTGGGCTGATGGGGAACTGACTTCATGAATCTGTTTCAGGGGCACATGGAGTGTACGTGTGTGCACCTGTGTCACACACTCATGCTGTCTTTTGGGTAGCCCCATGGCTCCCTCTGCAGATGAGGACTCAGGGAAGGGATCAGAGGAGGCATGTCTAGGAAAGGATTCATTTTTGTACTTGAATTTCTTATCTCCCTCCATACAAGACTGCAGTTGCCGTGGGGCTTCCCTGTGGGAGCTGTGGGCTGTAGGCTGGGCCCTGTCAGGAAGCAGGACAGCCAACAGTTGCCTTTTCTCTGTGGAAGTGCCCGGAAGAACTCAGCTCCCTCTGCACACAGCTGCATGTTGGAGGTTCTGGGCCCCTCTGAAGGGAGGGCTCCTGGTCTGGTGCCAGCCTACCCGTGCCCCTCCCTGTCCCTGAGCTGGGGCTGGTGCCTAACTCGCAACACTTGTGACTGCAGGAAGACGCCCCCGGCAGGCAAGGTTCCTCTGGGAGACGGAGATCCTGGTGGAAGCGGGATTCAGGGGACTCACGGACATTTTTCAGGATGAGTCGTCCAGAGGTGGGTATAGCAGGAGCTGAGGGTTGCAGAGGTGTGTCTGTCCACAACGGATCCAGCCAGGGAGTCTGAGTTCAGAGCAGGCAGGGGAGGAGCAAGGAGGCTGGCAGTGTGCCCCATACCTTGGGGAGGGGGGTTCTTGTCCCCCTCGTCAGGCCTGGGGAAGGGCAGGGTCTCCAGAAGGCTGAATCTTGTCCTGACCCTCCCCTCCACCCCTTCCTGGTGTACAGTTTGATGCACAGCCAAGTTCCCGGCCAGGTAGTCCTGGCTGTGCAGACCTCAATTTTCTTCTCTGTACAATGATGTCTGTTGCATATTCAAGCTGTGGGGCTGGAAGGACAGGCAGCTCCCAGGCCATGTAGCCACGTGCCAGACTCTGCTAGCACCCAATGAGGACACTCTGCCTCTAAAGCAACTGGTTTTGTCCTTGGAGGCCCCAGAAGTCCAAGAGCTCTGCAGGACACAGGCCCTGACCCGTCCCGGGTCCAGCAGGCTGTGCCCGACGTCCTGTGTTTTCCTTGGCTTGAGCACCGGTGCCTTGCACACAGTCGATGCTTTGTGTATTTGTGAAGAATGCGTGAAGAAGCTGAAAAAGGGAACCTCTGGCCACAGAAAAAGCAGAAGCCATTGCTCCCTGCTCCTGATGCCTTGCTGGGCCTGGTGGTGTGGACCGGCTGTGCCTAAGTCCTGGCAGTTTGGGGTGGGGACAAGAGTTCTGGCAGGCTGTAGCTGGCTCCCTCCAGGGCTCAGACACAGCTCCCTGAGCCCACCTGGTGGGTGCCCCACCCTGCTCTCTGTTGTCCAGGCTGACGGGCAGGACGGTGGGGAACCTGTCCTTGGGAGACACAGGCCCGGTCAAGGATGCCTATGGTGGGACTGACATATGCTCACCATGGCCATGATGTGCTTCTGTTCCAGTCTGTGCAGCAGGCAACAGAGGTGACACTGAAGACAGAGGTGGAGACAGGAGCCAGTGGCTACAGTGTGACAGGCGGCGGGGACCAGGGGATCTTCGTCAAACAAGTACTGAAGGACTCCTCGGCCGCCAAACTTTTCAACTTGAGAGAAGGTGCCACGGCAGTTCCACCTCTGAGGTCCCTATTCTCCCTACCAGGATGGGAGGGACCTGGAGGGGACATTAAGGGGCATAGGAGCCATCCTGGAGCTTAGGATGACCCCTCACATCTCTGCTCCGCCACTTGAGGCTGGGATCACCCACTGCATCTGGTAAAAAGGAGGACCCCATGCACCTTCCCTGTGCCTGAGGCACTCAGTGGGGGACTGGTAGGGCAGACGCAGTGGGATCTCCCCTATTCATGCCCTTGGGGACCTTCTCCCTGGCCAAGGCAAGAGAGCGGACCCCATCTCATTCACACCCGGCCTGGGGCTGCTCTTTCTTGGTCTAGGAGATCAGCTGCTCAGCGCGACTGTGTTCTTCGACAATATAAAGTATGAAGACGCTCTCAAGATCCTACAGTACTCAGAGCCGTACCGGGTTCAGTTCAAAATCAGACGGCAGCTCCCTGCTCCACAGGATGAAAAGCGGGCTTCCAGCGATGCCCAGCATGGCCCACAGGGCAAGGAGAAGGAGGTGAGGCCACCATGCCCATGAGGTAGGGTCCCAACTGTCTTTACTACCCTGCTGGCTGAGCCTGGGAGGGGGCAGCACTCCCATCCCATCTGTCCCTGGGCCAGGGCCTCAGGCTTCTTGGACTGTCACCAACAGATTCCCTCTCCTTGTGTTTCAGGACATGGATGTTGCTGATGGGTGCAGAGAGACCCCCACAAAAATTCTGGAAACAGATGGGGACCAAGAGAGACTCATCTCCAAACCTAGGGTGGGGAGAGGCAGGCGGCCCCAGAGGGAGAGGCTCTCTTGGCCAAAATTTCAGTCCATAAAGAGCAAGCGGGGTCCAGGGCCCCAGAGGTCACACAGCTCCTCAGAGGCCTATGAGCGCAGGGACACACATGACGTGTCCCCCACAAGCACAGACACAGAGGCCCAGCTCGTGGTGGAGCACCAAGAGCAGAAGGCAGGGCCAGGCAGCCAGAGGAGGCGAAAGTTTCTCAACCTGAGATTCAGGACAGGCTCGGGAGAGGGCCCTTCAGTGACAGAACAGTCAGGCAGGGGGTCCCAGAGTGGGGTGGGCCATGCTGGGATCCTGGAAGAGTTGGGACCCTGGGGTGATAGCCTCGAGGATGTTGGGGCTGTCACAGGCGGCAGGAGAGAGGAGGGAGCAGAACAGGATCGAGAGGTGACGCCTGCTCAGAGCATGCAGTGGCCCACAGAGCTTGGTGACCCTACCATTTGCAAGGGAACCCCCGAGGAAGGGGCACCCAGGGCAGCCAGGCGCCACAGAAAGACCCTGGAGGGGCAGGCACGGGAGGCAGCAGAGACCCAGAGGAAGCCCAGAACCCAGCAAACTCCTCAAGTAAGTGAGGAGGGTGAAGGTGAGGGTCTGCAGAGGCTGGAGATTGGGATTGCCAGAATGTCCTTGAGAGACACAACTCAAGGAGGCACCCAGAGTGGCCCACCTGAAATTAGGGTGCGAATACACGATTTAAAGATGCCAAAATTTGCATTTTCCACAGAAAAAGAGCCAGAAAGAGAAAGACACCTTAGTGCGGCACAGAGAGGAAAGAGACAGGACTTGCCCTTACAAGAGGGTACCTGCCCGAAGGGTGAGGAGGGACAAGGAGCAGGGTGGGTGCCAGGGAGGGAACCCCCCACACATATAGAAGCGCAGCAGGGTGCAGGAGACACACAGGAACGACTACAGAGGACAGAGATCACTCACGGACAGGAGAAAGGTGAGGAAGACACCGAGGGAAAGATGAGAACGCCCAAATTCAAGATGCCCTCTTTTGGATGGTCGCCAAGTAAGGAAACAAAGACAGGGAGAGAAAAAACCACACGGGACCTAGAGCAGGGAAGGGGAGGCACAATAGCGACAGGTGCCAGAAGAGAATGGACAGGCACAGTGGCAGGCCCCAAAGAAAAAGACGACAGGGACGCACTGATGAACATAACAGAAATACAACAACTAAAACATGAGCAGCAACGATTACAAACGGAAACGATTCTGAAAGACAAGGATGTGGCCGCCGCCAAAGACAGCAAGTTCAAGATGCCCAAGTTCAAGATGCCATCGTTCGGGGTGTCGGCCCCAGGCAAGTCCATCGAGGCCTCGGTGGACATGTCTGCGCCAAAGGTGGAGGCCGACATGAGCCTCCCCTCCATGCAGGGCGACCTCAAGACCACTGACCACAGCATTCAGGCCCCTTCAGCCGACCAGGAGGTCCAGACTGGCAAGGTGGACTTGAAGCTCCAGGAGGGCCGTGTGCCCGAGGGAGCTGGCCTCAAAGGGCACCTGCCCAAGATGCAGATGCCCAGCTTCAAGATGCCCAAAGTGGACCTCAAGGGCCCTGAGGTGGGTGTCAAGGGCCCCAAGCTGGACCTGAAAAGCCCCAAGGTGGAGGTGACAGCCCCCCATGTGGAGGTGTCTCTGCCCAGCGTGGAGGTGGATGTCCAGGCCCCGGGACTCAAGCTGGACAGCGTGCAGCTGGAGGGGGACCTGTCCCTGGCCAACAAGGACGTAACCACCAAAGACAGCAAGTTCAAGATGCCCAAGTTCAAGATGCCATCATTCGGGGTGTCAGCCCCAGACAAGTCCATTGAGACCTCGGTGGAGGTGTCTGCACCAAAGGTGGAGGCCGAGGTGAACCTCCCCTCCATACAGAGGGACCTCAAGACCACTGACCTTAACATTCAGCTCCCTTGCACCACCCTGGAGGTCCAGACTGGCCAGTTGGACCTGAAGGTCCTGGAGGACCATGTCCCCAAGGGAGCCAGCCTCAAAGGGGATGTGCCCAAGGTGCAGATGCCCAGCTTCAAGATGCCCAGAGTGGACTTCAAGGGCCCCCAGGTGGATGTCAAGGGCCCCAAGCTGGACCTAAAAGGGACTAAGGTGGAGGTGATGGCCCCCACAGCCCCTGACTTGGAGGTGTCTCTGCCCATCATGGAGGTGAATGTCCAGGCCCCGGGAGCCAAGCTGGATGGTGTGCAGCTGGAGGGGGACCTGTCCCTGGCCGACAAGGACATGGCCATGACGAAAGACAGCAAGTTCAAGATGCCCAAGTTTAAGATGCCATCGTTCGGGGTGGCTGCCCCAGGCAAGTCCATTGAGGCCTCTGAGGATGTGTCGGTGCTGAAGATGGAGGCTGAGGTGAGCCTCCCCTCCATGCAGGGGGACCTCAAGACCACTGACCTCAGCATTCAGGCCCCTTCGGCTGACCTGGAGGGCCAGGCTGGCCAGGTGGACTTGAAGCTAACAGAGGGCCACGTGCCTGAGGGAACTGGCCAGAAAGGGCACCTACCCAAGATGCAGCTGCCTGGCTTCAAGATGCCCAAAGTGGACCTCAAGGGCCCCCAGGTGGATGTCAAGGGCCCCAAACTGGACCTGAAAGGCCCCAAGGTGGAGGCGACGGCCCATGACGTAGAGATGTCTCTGCCCAGTGTGGAGGTGGATGTCCAGGCCCTGGGAACCAAGCTGGATGGCGTGCAGCTGGAGGGGGACCTGTCCCTGGCTGACAAGGACATGGCTGCGACCAAAAACAGCAAGTTCAAGATGCCCAAAGTGGACCTCAAGGGCCCCCAGGTGGATGTCAAGGGCCCCAAGCTGGACCTGAAAAGCCCCAAGGCAGAAGTGATGGTCCCCACAGCCCCCGATGAAGAGATGTCTCTGCCCAGCGTGGAGGTGGACGTCCAGGCCCGAGGAGACAAGGTAGACAGCATGCACCTGGAAGGGGACCTGTCCCTGGCTGACAAGGATGTGGCCACCACCAAAGACAGCAAATTCAAGATGCCCAAGTTCAAGATGCCATCGTTCGGGGTGTCAGTCCCAGGCAAATCCATTGAGGCCTCTGTGGACGTATCTGCGCCGAAGGTGGAGGCCGAGGTGAGCCTCCCCTTCATGCCGGGGGACCTGAAGACCACTGACCTCAGCGTTCAGCCTCCTTCTGCCGACCTGGAGGTCCCGGCTGGCCAGGTGGACGTGAAGCTCCCAGAGGGCCAGGTGCCTGAGGGAGCCGGCCTCAAAGGGCACCTGCCCAAGGTGCAGATGCCCAGCTTCAAGATGCCAAAAGTGGACCTCAAGGGCCCCCAGGTGGACATCAAGGGCCCCAAACTGGACCTGAAAGGCCCCAAGGCGGAGGTGACAGCCCCTGACATGGTGGTGCTTCTGCCCAGTGTGGAGGTGGATGTCCAGGCCCCGGGAACCAAGCTGGATGGCACGCAGCTGGAGGGGGACCTGTCCCTGGCTGACAAGGACATGGCTGCCACCAAAGACAGCAAGTTCAAGATGCCCAAGTTCAGGATGCCCAAAGTGGACCTCACGGGCCCAGAAGTGGAGATCAAGAGCCCCAAGATGGACCTGAAAGGCCCCAAGGCCGAGGTGATTGCCCCTGAGGTGGAGGTGTTTGTTCCCAGCCTGGAGGTGGACGTCCAGGCCCCGGGATCCAAGCTGGATGGCGTGCAGCTGGAGGGGGACCTGTCCCTGGCTGACAAAGACATAGCCACCACCAAAGACAGCAAGTTCAAGATGCCCAAGTTCAAGATGCCATCGTTCGGGGTGTCAGCCCCAGGCAAGTCCATTGAGGCCTCTGTGGACGTGTCTGCGCCGAAGATGGGGGCCGAGGTGAGCCTCCCCTCCATGCCGGGGGACCTGAAGGCCACTGACCTCAGCATTCAGCCTCCTTCTGCCGACCTGGAGGTCCAGGCTGGCCAGGTGGATGTGAAGCTCCCGGAGGGGCATGTGCCTGAGGGAGCCGGCCTCAAAGGGCACCTGCCCAAGGTGCAGATGCCCAGCTTCAAGATGCCAAAAGTGGACCTCAAGGGCCCCCAGGTGGACGTCAAGAGCCCCAAGCTGGACCTGAAAAGGCCCAAGGCGGAAGTGACAGTCCCCACAGCTCCCGACATAGAGGTGTCTCTGCCCAGCGTGGAGGTGGACGTCCAGGCCCAGGAAGGCAAGCTGGATGGTGCGCAGCTGGAGGGGGACCTGTCCCTGGCTGACAAGGACATGGCTGCCACCAAAGACAGCAAGTTCAAGATGCCCAAGTTCAAGATGCCCAAAGTGGACCTCAAGGGCCCAGAAGTGGATGTCAAGGGCCCCAAGGTGGACCTGAAAGGCCCCAAGGCAGAGGTGATGGCCCCTGAGGTGGAGGTGCCTGTACCCAGCATGGAAGTGGACGTCCAGACCCCGGGAACAAAGCTGGATGGCGTGCAGCTAGAGGGGGACCTGTCCCTGGTGGACAAGGACATGGCCACCACCAAAGACAGCAAGTTCAAGATGCCATCATTCGGGGTGTCAGCCCCAGGCAAGTCCATCGAGGCCTCACTGGACGTGTCTGCACCAAAGGTGGAGGCCGAGGTGAGCCTCCCCTCCATGTCGGGTGACCTGAAGACCACTGACCTCAGCATTCAGCCTCCTTCCGCCGACCTGGAGGTCCAGGCTGGCCAGGTGGACGTGAAGCTCCCAGAGGGCCACGTGCCCGAGGGAGCCAGCCTCAAAGGGCACCTGACCAAGGTGCAGATGCCCAGCTTCAAGATGCCCAAAGTGGACCTAAAGGGCCCCAAGGTGGACGTCAAGGGCCCCAAACTGGACCTGAAAGGCCCCAAGGTAGAGGTGACAGCTCCCGACGTGGAGGTGTCTCTGCCCAGTGTGGAGGTGGACATCCAGGTCCCGGGAACCAAGCTGGATGGCACGCAGCTGGAGGGGGACCTGTCCCTGACTGACAAGGGCATGGCTGCCACCAAAGACAGCAAGTTCAAGATGCCCAAGTTCAAGATGCCATCATTCGGGGTGTCAACCCCAGGCAAGTCCATTGAGGCCTCACTGGATGTGTCTGCGCCAAAGGTGGAGGCCGAGGTGAGCCTCCCCTCCATGCTGGGGGACCTGAAGACCACTGACCTCAGCATTCAGCCTCCTTCTGCTGACCTGGAGGTCCAGGCTGGTCAGGTGGACGTGAAGCTCCCAGAGGGCCACGTGCCCGAGGGAGCTGGCCTCAAAGGGTCCCTGCCCAAGGTGCAGATGCCCAGCTTCAAGATGCCCAAAGTGGACCTAAAGGGCCCCAAGGTGGACATCAAGGGCCCCAAACTGGACCTGAAAGGCCCCAAGGCAGAGGTGACAGCTCCCGATGTGGAGGTGACTCTGCCTAGTGTGGAGGTGGATGTCCAGGCCCGGGAAGGAAAGCTGGATGGCACGCAGCTGGAGGGGGACCTGTCCCTGGCTGACAAGGGCATGGCTGCCACCAAAGACAGCAAATTCAAGATGCCCAAACTCAAGATGCCATCATTCGGAGTGTCGGTCCCAGGCAAGTCCTTTGAGGCCTCAGTGGATGTGTCTGTGCCAAAGGTGGAGGCCGAGGTGAGCCTCCCTTCCATACAGGGGGATATCAAGACCACTGACATCAGCATTCAGCCCCGTATTGCCGACTTGGAGGTCCAGGCTGGCCAGGTGGATGTGAAGGTCCAGGAGGGCCACATGCCCAAGGTGCAGATGCCCAGCTTCAAGATGCCCAAAGTGGACCTAAAGGCCCCCCATGTGGATGTCAAGGGCCCCAAGCTGGACTTGAAAGGCCCCAAGGTGGGGGTGATGCCGCCCGATGTGGAGCTGTCTGTGCCCAGCATGGAGGTGGACGTTCAGGCCCTAGGAGCCAAGCTGGACAGCACACGGATGGAGGGGGACTTGTCCCTGGCTGACAAGGACATGGCCGCCACCAAAGACAGCAAGTTCAAGATGCCATCATTTGGGGTGTCAGCCCCAGGCAAGTCCATTGAGGCTTCTGTGGACGTGTCCGCGCCAAAGGTGGAGGCCGAAGTGAGCCTCCCCTCCATGCTGGTGGACCTGAAGACCACTGACCTCAGCATTCAGCCTCCTTCCACCGACCTGGAGGTCCAGGCTGGCCAGGTGGACGTGAAGCTCCTGGAGGGCCACATGCCTGAGGGAGCCAGCCTCAAAGGACACCTGCCCAAGGTGCAGATGCCCAGCTTCAAGATGCCCAAAGTGGACCTCAAGGGCCCCCAGGTGGGCATCAAGGGCCCCCAGCTAGACCTGAAAAGCCCCAAGGCAGAAGTGACGGTCCCCACTGCCCCTGATGTAGAGGTGTCTCTGCCCAACGTGGAGGTGAATGTCCAGGCCCCAGGAAACAAGGTAGACATCGTGTGGCTAGAGGGGGACCTGTCCCTCGCTGACAAGGACATGGCTGCCACCAAAGACAGGAAGTTCAAGATGCCCACATTCAAGATGCCCAAAGTGGACCTCAAGGGCCCACAAGTGGATGTCAAGGGCCCCAAGCTGGACCTGAAAGCCCCCAAGGCAGAGGTGATGGCCCCTGAGGTGGAGGTGTCTGTGCCCAGCCTGGAGGTGGATGTTCAGGCCCCAGGAGCCAAGCTGGATGGCGTGCAGCTGGAGGCGGACCTGTCCCTGGCTGACAAAAACATAGCCACCACCAAAGACAGCAAGTTCAAGATGCCCAAGTTCAAGATACCATCATTCGGAGCATCGGCCCCAGGCAAGTCCTTCGAGTCCTCGGTGGATGTGTCTGCACCGAAGGTGGAGGCCAAGGTGAGCCTCCCTTCCATGCAGCAGGACCTTAACACTGACCTCAGCATTCAGCCCCCTGCAGTTGACCTGGAAGTCCAGGCTGGCCAGGTGGACATGAAGCTCCCGGAGGGCCACGTGCCCGAGGGAGCCAAACTCAAAGGGCATCTGCCCAAGGTGCAGATGCCCAGCTTCAAGATGCCCAAAGTGGACCTCAAGGGCCCCCAGGTGGACATCAAGGGCCCCAAGTTGGACCTGAAAAGCCCCAAGGCAGAAGTGATGGTCCCCACTGCCCCAGATGTGGAGGCGTCTCTGCCCAGCGTGGAGGTGAAGATCCAGGCCCCGGGAGACAAGGTAGACAGCGTGCAGCTGGAAGGGGACCTGTCCCTGGCTGACAAGGACGTGGCTGCCACCAAAGACAGCAAGTTCAAGATGCCCAAGTTCAAGATGCCATCATTTGGGGTGGCTGCCCCAGGCAAGTCTATCGATGCATCGGTGGACATGTCTGCACCGAAGGTGGAGGCCAAGGTGAACCTCCCCTCCATGCAGAAAGACCTCAAGACTACTGACCTCAGCATTCAGGCCCCTTCAGCTGACCTGGAGGCCCAGGCTGGCCAGGTGGACTTGAAGCTCACAGAGGGCCATGTGCCCGAGGGAGCTGGCCTCAAAGGGCACCTGCCCAAGATGCAGCTGCCCAGCTTCAAGATGCCC
Organism: Callimico goeldii; assembly: GCA_963573925.1. Taxonomy (NCBI): domain Eukaryota; kingdom Metazoa; phylum Chordata; class Mammalia; order Primates; family Cebidae; genus Callimico; species Callimico goeldii. The sequence continues at coordinate 9,894 of CAUYOR010141417.1, read as the reverse complement.
AAAGTGGACCTCAAGGGCCCCCAGGTGGACGTCAAGGGGCCCAAACTGGATGTGAAAGGCCCCAAGGCGGAGGTGATGGCCCCCAACATAGAGGTGTCTCTGCCCAGTGTGGATGTGGATGTCCAGGCCCCAGGACCCAAGCTGGACGGTGCACAGCTGGAGGGGGACCTGTCTCTGGCTGACAAGGACATGGCCACCACCAAAGACAGCAAGTTCAAGATGCCCAAGTTCAAGATGCCATCATTCGGGGTGTCAGCCCCAAGCAAGTCCATCGAGGCCTCGGTGGACATGTCTGCGCCAAAGATGGAGGCCAAGGTGAGCCTCCCCTCCATTCAGGGAGACCTCAAGGCCACTGATCTCAGCATTCAGCTCCCTTCCACCGACCTGGAGGTCCAGGCTGGACAGGTGGACCTAAAGCTCCTGGAGGGCCACATGCCTGAGGGAGCTGGCCTCAAAGGTCACTTGCCCAAGGTGCAGATGCCCAGCTTCAAGATGCCCAAAGTGGACCTCAAGGGCCCCCAGGGGGATATCAAGGGCCCCAAGCTGGACCTCAAAAGCCCTAAGGCAGAGGTGATGGCACCCATGGCCCTTGACATGGAGGTGTCTCTGCCCAGTGTGGAGGTGAATGTCCAGGCCCTGGGAGCCAAGGTAGACAGTGCACAGCTGGAGGAGGACCTGTACATGACTGACAAGGACATGGCCGCTGCCAAAGACAGCAAGTTCAAGATGCCCAAGTTTAAGATGCCATCCTTCGGTGCGTCGGTCCCAGGGAAGTCCATGGAGGCCTCAGTGGACATGTCTGTGCCGAAGGAGGAGGCCGAGGTGCGCCTCCCCTCTATGCCAGGGGACCTCAAGACCACTGACTTCACCATTCAGCCTCCTTCCGCCGACCTGGAGGTCCAGGCTGGCCAGGTAGACATGATGCTCCTGGAGAGCCATGTGCCCAAAGGAGCTGGCCTCAAAGGGCACCTGCCCAAGGTGCAGATGCCTAGCTTCAAGATGCCCAAAGTGGACCTCAAGGGTCCCCAGGTGGATGTCAAGGGCCCCAAGCTGGACCTGAAAAGCCCCAAGGTGGAGGTGACAGCCTCCGACGTGGAAGTGTCTCTGCCCAGCGTGGAGGTGGACGTCCAGGCCCCGGGAGCCAAGCTTGATGGCAGGCAGCTGGAGGGGGTCCTGTCCCTTGCTGACAAGGATGTCACTGCCACCAAAGACAGCAAGTTCAAGATGCCCAAGTTCAAGATGCCATCATTTGGGGTGTCAGTCCCAGGCAAGTCTGTCGAGGCCTCAGTGGACGTTTCTGCGCCAAAGGTGGAAGCCGACATGAGCCTCCCCTCCATGCAGGAGGACCTGAAGACCACTGACCTCAGCATTCAACCCCCTTCCACTGACCTGGAGGTCCAGGCAGGCCAGGTGGATGTGAAGTTCCCAGAGGGCCATGTGCCCAAGGGAGCCAGCCTCAAAGGGCACCTGCCCAAGGTGCAGATGCCCAGCTTGAAGATACCCAAAGTGGACCTCATAGGCCCCCAGGTGGACCTCAAGGGCCCCAAGCTGGACCTGAAAGGCCCCAAGGCGGAGATGACAGCCCCCGATGTGCAAGTGTCTCTGCCCAGTGTGGAGGTGGACGTCCAGGCCCCAGGAGCCAAGCTTGATGGTTCACGACTGGAGGGTGACCTGTACGTGGCCGACAAGGATGTGGCTGCCACCAAAGACAGCAAGTTCAGGATGCCCAAGTTTAAGATGCCATCATTCAGGGTGTCAGCCCCTGGCAAGTCCATCGGCAAGTCCATCGAGGCCCCAGTGGACGTGTCTATGCCGAAGGTGGAGGCCAAGGTGGGCCTCCCCTCCATGCAGGGGGACCTCAAGACCACTGACCTCAGCATTCAGGCCCCTTCTGCTGACCTAGAGGTCCAGGCTGGCCATGTGGACGTGAAGCTCCTAGAGGGCCATGTGTCTGAGGGAGTCGACCTTAAAGGGCACCTGCCCAAGGTGCAAATGCCCAGCTTCAAGATGCCCAAAGTGGACCTCGAGGGCCCCCAGGTGGACGTCAGGGTGGACCTCGAGGGCCCCCAGGTGGATGTCAAGGGCCCCAAGCTGGACCTGAAAGGCCCCAAGGCGGAGGTGATGGTACCTGACGTGGAAGTGTCTCTGCCCAGCATGGAGGTGGATGTCAATGTCCCGGGGGCCAAGTTGGGCGGTTTTCAGCTTGCGGGAGACCAGTCCTTGGACGAAAAGTACGTGTCTGTAAATGACAGGAAGTTTGAAGTAGTCTGTGAAGGTGGTCTTCAGGTTCCATCACCCGATGATAAGTTTGGACTTGGTGTTGGAACAGCTGGAGTAGATTCTAAGTTCAAGAACCTGCAGCTTATGATGCCCAAAGTTTCATTTTCTTCTGCAAAAACTGCTACAGATACTTTAGTTCCAGGTGCGGAGTCTGGTGTACGTCTCTCCACGATTCCTGTTGCGTCGTCTTCAGATTCTTCACAGTTTGAATTACACCAGGCTTCGGCTGATGTAGAGCCATCCATGCAGATGCCCAAGGTTGGTTTGTCTGGATTTTCATCATCTCAGCTTGATCTCACTGGTCCCCACTTTGAATCTTCTATCCTTTCTCCCTGTGAGGATGTCATACTCACAACATACCAGGTGACTGTTCCCAGAGCTTCCTTGGCCCCTGAGCTTGCTCTGCAAATTCCTTCTGGGTCTCAGGCTGAGATTCGTCTTCCCAAGACAGAGTGTTCCATGGACTTGCAGCATCCAGAGGGAGTTCAGACATCTCAAACCGACAGTCACTCTGGTACACTGAATTCCATGATCCCTGCTTCCCATGGTCAGGTGTCTTTTCCTAAATTCTATAAACCAAAATTTGTGTTTTCAGTCCCCCAAATGGCAGTTCCTGAGGGAGACCTACATCCAGCAGTGGGTACCCCAGTCATGTCTCCTCTTAGTCCTGGAGAGGGGCTACAGTTCCCCTTGCCAAGCACTCAGCTGCCATCCCCAGGCACCTCTGTGTCCCAGGGCCTGGAAGAGCTTGTGGACTCCCTGAAGACCTCAGTGGTGGCTCCCGGAGGAGCCCCTGCTCCAGGAGCCACTACTGAAGATGCTGACCATGAAGGGAAAGGGAGTTCCTTCAAAATGCCCAAGTTTAAGCTTCCATCATTTAGGTGGTCCCCAAAGAAGGAAGCAGGGCCAAAGGTGGACCCAGAATGCAGTGTGGAGGACTCAAAACTCAGCCTGGATTTAGACAAGGATGAAGTGGCCCCCCAGCCTGCCACGCACATGAATCTGCCTCCAGAGAGGGATGGAGAGAAGGGAAGCAGTACAAAGCCTGGCTTTGCCATGCCCAAACTTGCGCTTCCCAAAATGAAGGCTTCTAAGGGGGATGTCAGCATGCCACAGAGAGACATGGATCCTTCTCATTCTAGTGCCACAGCAGAGGGTAGCTTTCAAGTCACCGAAAAGGCCAGCAGTGAAGGTGGTGGGGGAGGACTTGGTTCAGCAGCAGGTGCCACAGAAGGTGAGGCTGCGAACCTCCATTGGCCACAGGTCCGCATTCCTAGTTTGGGCTTTGCCAAACCTGATCTCAGATCCTCCAAGAGCAAGGGGGAGGTGAGCCAGTCTGAAGCTGACCTGCCTCTTCCCAGACATAGCCTGTCTACTGAAGGTGACCGCAGAGGATGTGGGCTTGGGGATGTCCCAGCAAACCAGTCTCGTGGGGAGGGGATAGCCCCCACACCTGAAGACCCCCTCCAGCCATCCTGTAGAAAACCAGATGCTGAAGCCCACACAGTGGAAAGCACAGAGGAGGAGGGCACGACCAGGGACCTGCAGGAAATCTGGTTTAAAATGCCCAAGTTCCACATGCCCAGCCTCAGGCACTCTTCCAGGGACAGAGGTGGGGCTGGAAAGCTGGAAGTGGCTCAGACACAGGCATCGGCAGTAACAGGGGGTGAAGCAGCAGCTGGAGTCAAAGAGTTTCTTGTTTCTGGGTCAAACATGGAGGCAAATATGTCCCTACAGCTCCCAGAAGCAGAGGCAGTAGTGACAGCTGCTGAGAACAAATCATCCACAGATGTTCTAAAGTGTGACCTTGACAGCACAGGCTTGAAGCTGCACCTCTCCACTGCTGGGATGGCTGGGGATGAGCTTCCCACTTCTGAGGTCAGGATCCATTCAACCAAAGGACCTCTCCCTTTTCAGATGCCTGGCATGAGGCTTCCGGAAACCCAGGTTCTTCTAGGAGAAATGGATGAGATTTCTCTTTCCAAACCAGGACATGATCTTGCTGGCATGGAAGAAAAAACAGAGAAATGGGCTTCCCTGCCTGAAGGTCCACTGAAACTGAAAGCTTCAAGTACTGACGTGCCATCCCAGATTTCTGTGGTTAATGTGGATCAGCTGTGGGAAGATTCTGTGTTAAGTGTCAAATTCCCCAAGTTAAAGGTACCAAAGTTCTCCTTCCCTGCCCCCAGCTCAGAGGATGATGTGTTCATCCCCACTGTGAGGGAAGTACAGTGTCCAGAAGCCAATACTGACATAGCCCTTTGTAAGGAAAGGCCAGGGCTCTGGGGAGCCAGCATCCTGAAGGCAGGTGCTGGGGTCCCCAGGGAGCAGCCTGTGGACCTTAACCTGCCTTTGGAAGCTTCCCCAATTTCAAAGGTCAGAGTGCATATTCAGGGTGCTCATGTTGAAAGTCAAGAGGTCACCATACACAGTACAGTGACACCAGAGTTTATAGATCTCTCAGCACCCAGGGGTTTTTCCACTCAGATTGTACGGGAATCAGAGATCCCCGCATCAGAGATTCAAACACCTTCATATGGATTTTCCTTGCTAAAGGTGAAAATCCCAGAGGCCCCCATGCAGGCTAGAGTGTACACAACAGTGACTCAACACTCTAGGACTCAGGAGGGCTCGGAGGAGGCATCCACACAAGCTGCCCCCGGAGTAGACTCCGTTTCTGGAGATCTCCAGCCTGACACTGGAGAACCATTTGAGATGATCTCTTCCAGTGTCAGTGTACTGGGACAGCAAACACTCACATCTGAAGTTCCTGCTGGCCACCAGCTTGCAGACAGCTGTTCAGATGAGGAGCCGGCAGAAATTCTCGAGTTTCCCCCTGATGACAGTCAAGAAGCAACCACACCGCTGGCAGATGGAGGCAGGGCTCTGAAAGAGAAAACAGAAAGTAAAAAATCTGGTCTGCTTTGGTTTTGGCTTCCAAATATTGGGGTTTCCTCTTCTGTTGACGAGACAGGTGTTGATTCCAAAAATGACGTCCAGAGAACTGACCCTATTCAAACACAGCCTGAGGCACGACCAGAGGCTGAACTGCCTAAAAAACAGGAAAAGGCAGGCTGGTTCCGATTTCCCAAATTAGGGTTCTCCTCATCTTCTACCAAGAAAAGCAAAAGCACTGAAGATGAGGCAGAGCTGGAAGAACAAAAACTTCAGGAAGAAACAATCACCTTTTTTGATGCCCGAGAAAGTTTCTCCCCTGAAGAGAAGGAAGAGGGTGAACTAGGGGGGCCTGTGGACACTGGGCTGGGCTCCAAAGTGATGGTGACATCCGTGGCAAGAACGGAGTTAATCCTGCTAGAGCAGGACAAAAAAGCTGATGATGAAGGCGAAGGCAAAGGCTCGGGCCTGTGACCAAATGAAGGCTGAGAGGTGTGGCTCATCCACACCGGAGAGACGCAAAAAACTGAGCTGGAAAGCAGAGGCCACGCACACGTATGGAGCACCCTGCAGGAGCACATCACGCCCACCTACCTTCACAGACTGAGAACAGAGCAGAAATGACCAGAACACCTTTGACACCATCACACAGCCCTCCTAAAACGGAACCCAAGCTTTAGAGCTCCCTCAAAGCTGTGGATGCAAAGAAGGCACCCGGGCTTCTCACATGACACCAGAATTCACATGGTACTCAGAGGCACGGCTGGGGAAGTGCGCTGGTCTTTATTAGATGCATCTTGAGAGACCTGCCCATCGTACCCAACAGAACATGACTGTTTCTTTGAGGAAAGGGTTGGAATGTCTGCGGTGTACAAGTGGTTTTTGGTATAACTTCTTTCCTGCTGCGCTGCTTCCGGGCAAACATGGTTTTCCTATTTCAGGCAGAGTGCGGTATATTCCAGGAAACGGTTTCCTACTCACTTATGTGCTTACTTCTTTGTTGAATGCCTCACTAATGGCAAGCTTCAAGACATTTTGTGTGACATTGCACACATGCTGGGCAGAAGGGTGCTGGCCAGTGGCTGGCAGGTGGGCCAGCAGAGGCTAGGACATCTGTGAGTTGTCATTCTCATCTATCCATGTTCACTTGCCTGCCAGCACCCGCCAGTGCCTTGCCAGCATGCACATCCCACACTGTGGCCTCTGAGCCCCCTAATGTACATGCTGCAGCCGGAATGCAGATGAAGCTGGCTTGGCTGTTCCCTGGATGGGCAATAAAGAAAGTGCTGCATCCCACGGTGAAGTCTGCTGAGGTCTTTTGTCTCAGGGTGGAAGTTCACCACTGCTTTCCTCCCATGCACTCCAGGTCTCCACTCAGTAGCTCTAGAGGATAGTCAAGGAGGACCATTAGAGTGGCTGCCTACCTGTGGTCCATTTGTCCATGTCCTCCTCTGAGCTCCCTGCTTTAGGGGCTGTGAGGAAGACAAGGAAGGTAGGGCTGAGTTCACAGTGTTGCAGGGACAGACACAAAACCCTCAACCCTCCAGCTGGAGGCAGTGTGGGATGGGGGATGGGGTGCAGAGTAGGGACAGCACAGAAAGGTGTCCTTGTCCATCTTTAGGGGCACATCCTCAGAAGCTTCTTCACCACAGAGGCTCTCTTGGGCAGCCCGCAGGAACCAAATCCACGTGGGGTAGTAGAGTGAGGTTTAAGGGGCTTTCTACAGTCTTTCGGTGGTCAGATTTCTTCCCAGCTGCCCTCAGATACCCCTGCTGGGTTCATGGGTATGCACTGTCCAAGGGGGCAGCTAGAACTTGGCCCCAGCACCCTCCTGGCCTAGGTGGGCTCTGGCGTCTAGTGCTCATGGTCTCCTAGGGAGGCGTCTGCTCTCATGGCTGTGGGTATGGGAGCAAGAGCTGGGCTGTGAGTCAATCTGGAGGACCATGTGCCCGGAGGGTGAGTGCTACCCCAAGGCTACCACTCCTTGTGCTGCCGAGAGGTTCCAGAGGGGTGGCAGCTATGGGGTGCAGGAACCTGGGCAGGGGAGAGATGCTGGGTTCTTCCCCCAGGCCACCAGGGTCATATGTTCTCTGTACTGAGTTAGAGAGGCCTGTGGAGGTCATCCAACTTAGAGGATATAGAAGCCTCTAGAAAGTGAACTGACACAGGTCCCCCGGGGGCTCATGAGCAGGAAAACAGGGGAAATTTGGGGGGCACTCATCCCTCAGTTGAGCAAGGCTGCCGCCCTCTCCCTGCCCAGCTTCCTGCCTCTCTCTGCTGCCAGACAAACTAGGTGACAGCAGCCCAGGGAGTACTGCAGAAGGAGAAGTCTGCCTGGCTCCATGGAGCTTGTGTCCCTCTCTGATCCTAGAGTCAAGGCCTGGGATAGTGGGGACCTTGGTGTCAGAGGCCAGGGAGACAGCTGTCCCAGCATGTGGGGAGTGGCGGAGCAGCAGGGCCCCTGCCGGGTTCTCACGTGACCTTGCTTCTGTGTATGAGTCATCTAGGATGCATAAGAACATCACTACCAATTAGCAACTTAAAACAATACACATTTATCACATTTATGATCTAGTTTCTATGGAGCAGGAGTCCAAGTGTGGCTTTGTTGGGTTCTCTGCTCAAGGTCCCATTAGGCTGCAATCAAGGTGTCAGCTGGGGCTGTTGTCTCCTCTTCAGGCATGACCGGGAAAGGAGCCACTTCTGAAGCTCACACTGTTGCTAGCCACACTCAACTCTTTGTGGACTGGATGACTGAGGGCCCTAGTTTTTTTTGCCAGTTGGGGGCTGGAGGGGACCCCAGTACTCTGCCACATGGGCCTCTTCATAGGGCAGCTTATAGCCTGGCTGCTTTCATTAAAACTAGAAGGGCTAGACTGCTAGCAAGATGGTATTATAACCTTATGTCATATGGTCACAGGATGTCACAGGAGTGATATCCCATTACCTTTGTGCTTGTTGTATTGCTTACAACAGGCGCAGGTTCTGCAGACACTCAAGGGTAAGATCACACAAGGACATGCATGCCAGGAGGGGTCATGGGAGCCATTCTAGAGTCTGTCTGCTATATCCCGAAGGGGCCACATCACGGTGTCCTCCTGGGGTCTCCCAAGCCTTAAGCTGAATTTCCTTTGGAGTGGGAGTCTGCTTTGAAGCGGGCCTCTGATGGTGCCTCTGAGATGCGGCTGCCAGACCCCGGGTGTGTGAAGAGGCCTTTCACTGGCCGAGGGCCACGAGACGGTTGTCCAGATGGCAGCCTGGGGCACATGACCCCTCCGAGAACATAGCTGGCAGGCGCAGAAAGCAGGCCAAGTGCTCCGAGACACATTCAGGTGTGAGGCCAACAACCAGGGACACACGACCCTAGAGGGCAGAGCTCAGTTTGGGATGGTATCAGCACCTGAGCCAGTTGTTGCCATGAAGCATTTTGGCAGATGGTTGCTGAGATTTGGAGCATGGATGGGGGACAGGAAGCCACAGGGAGCAGCCACTGCAACTGCCAGAGCTTGGCTTGGTCAAGTGCAGCTCACATACAAAGCAGCCCCCAGAGGCTCCTAAGGCCTTGCAGGGCTGTGTGGATCCCCATTTCCCTGCAGCATCTACAGCAAGCTTTTCACAAGCCTGGGCAGGGAGGCAGGACGGGTGTAGACTTTCTGTACGAACAGAATGCTGAGGTCTAAGGTGTCCTTTAGATGGGGGAAGTATGCGATCACCAATCGAACAGAAAAGTACCTTGCACTGTGCCTGAGATGAACTTCGCTAGCTTTCCCCACAGCAACGAGGACTAAAGAAGGGTGGGAAAGCGGTGCCTAAGGCCTGGGAGAGCAAGATCCTGGCATCCATTCAGCATCCAGGGCTGCTTCACAATGTGAGCCATTCCTGAACCCCACTAGCATGGCCCCATGGACCTCCACCAGGGGAGGGGACCCCGGGGTCTTGGTCAGGAACCATCAGGTGAGATAAGCCAGGGTGCTTTGAGAAGGCTTCTGACCCAGGATTCACAGCAGAAGAGTGAGGACTGAGGTTCAAATCCTGCATCTGCAGGACAGGTGCCCAGGTGGCTCCAGGATAGGGTGAGCTCCAGTGGAGCTGCATCCAAGCCCTAGTCTCAGACTGGGGTCACCTTCCTGCCCCTCAGCTCAAATGCGGGTCCTCTCAGCGCCACCCTCCAGTCCTGGGCCCTGCAGCCTCAGGACGGCCCCGCCCCCACGTTCTTAAGCCCACCCTGTACCACAGCCTACAAACCGCACGGCTCTATGCACCCCTACCCTCTCCAGCCTGTCCCCTCACCACGGCCCCAGGTCCCCTCCCTCTCACCCTCCATGTCCTCTCAGCTGCAGGACCCTCCCTGCCACCATCCTGGGACTCTCAGCCCCAAGTCCCCTCCCTCTCTTCCCGCCCCCTCAGCCCCAGGTTCCCCCTCTCCCTGTCCCTCAGCCCCGGGTCCCCTCCCGCCCTCCCCTCCCCTCCCCTCCCCTCAGCCCCAGTCCCCTCCGTCCTCCCCTCCCCTCCCCTCAGCCCCGAGTCCCCTCCCGCCCTCCCCTCCCCTCCCCTCCCCTCCCCTCCGCCCCAGTCCCCTCCCTCTCTTCCCGCCCCCTCAGCTCCAGGTTCCCCCTCTCCCTGTCCCTCAGCCCCGGGTCCCCTCCCGCCCTCCCCTCCCCTCCCCTCCCCTCCCCTCAGCCCCAGTCCCCTCCGTCCTCCCCTCCCCTCCCCTCAGCC
>CAUYOR010141416.1:0-24600 GCA_963573925.1 Callimico goeldii | reverse complement strand
AGTTTCGCTCTTGTTACCCAGGCTGGAGTGCAATGGCGCGATCTCGGCTCACAGCAACCTCCGCCTCCTGGGTTCAGGCAATTCTCCTGCCTCAGCTTCCTGAGTAGCTGGGATTACAGGCACGCGCCACCATGCCCAGGTAATTTTTTGTATTTTTAGTAGAGACGGGGTTTCACCATGTTGACCAGGATGGTCTCGATCTGTTGACCTCGTGATCCACCCGCCTGGGCCTCCCAAAGTGCTGGAATTACAGGCGTGAGCCACCGTGCCCGCCCCGTATCATACATTGCTTTTGCTCATACTTTTTCCTCTACCTGCAAAGGCTACCCTGTTTAACCATGGTATGATTAACTCTCCCTCACCAGTGTTTCCAGGATATGTTATCCATGCCTTCATAATGCCCTTATTGCATTATGTAATCGTATTCTAATTACGTGTTAAGAGGTTTCATTACCAAAGCTAGCTTCTTAATGAAAGTACAAAGTGTTGTTTTGCTGTTTTGTTTTGTTGTGTTTTGTTCGGTTCAGGGGTAAGTTTTTCTTGGTGGTGGTGGAGGAAAGAGATGTTTTTATAGCTATGAGATTAATTAGCACAAAAACAACACTAAAAAGTTATTAAAGGAATAAATGAAAGCAAAGAAATACAAGAGCAGAAGGGAAGTCTCAGAGTGGAAAAGGCAGTGACACAACTGGAAAGTGCTATGAACACATTCCTGCTATTACAATCGACATGCGTGGACCTGCCTGCTGTGGTTAACACTAATCTTACTGGATATTTGCTTACATTTGAACATTCTCCTCATCTTATAACATGATCTTTATTTTACATAAAAAGTAGTTATTTGATAAACCTCATGACTGGAATACAACTATTCAGTAATAAATCTCCTCCAGAGAGGAAAATGGTGGTTAGAAGAATAGATTTGTTCTAACAATTATTTGGTATGTTGTCACTGCAGTTTATTAAGCATGTGGTCTTCAGTTATCTTAACTATGAAAAGAAAGACAATCATTGTACCTACCTCAGAGGTTAACTGTGAGGATTAGGCAGGTTAATGCATGGAAAGCACTTAGTACATTGCCAGCAGAAGTAAACACTTAGAAAAGATGAACATTACTGTTATTCTAATCAAAACAACCAACTTGTAGGTATTCATGAGGTCTCCATAGAATTGAATTTTACTTCACAATGTTATTATAAAAACTATTTGTGTATGACAACACTCCCAAGCTATTTACAATATAAAATGAATTAAACTATGTGCCTAGGAGCTAATAATTTAATCTTGAGGACAATATAATTGGATATCAAGATCAAACAAACACCTGAATGTAAATAAGCATTACATTTTAAAGACTGAGTAAGCAGAGGAGTAAACGCATCAGGCAGCTAAATCAACAAATCGGCAAATGTTTGTGTTGAATAAAACCTGAGGAAGTTTTCTTTCTCTATTATTATCAAGAAGGCTGTATATAGCAGATGGGACTGTAGGTTCTACTTACAGACTAATCTTGATTCTCTCCCAGTGAAGACATTTGACTACAGAATGCAGTCTATGCTCTAAGAGTACGAGGGACATGTGTAACATACCTTATGTCCAGTAGCCCAGAGGTGGTCCCTAGCACCATGTGGATGCATAGTAGGAACTTAAGATATAAAGGAACATAAAAAATCTGGTCAGAGGCCATGTCTAAATTAATGAAGGTAGATGGTTTATTACATTTCTCATTATAAATAGCAAGAAAATGGAAGACAAATAAAAATAAAACCCAATATGATTGGTTGCATTCGTTTTCCTATTTTTTTGTCTATGAATACAACTATCAGAAGATTAATTACAGTTCTAAATTTAACATTAACAGAATTTCTAGAAAGCTGGAATATAATTTATGTGACAGATAAATCTTGTCATATAATCCTAGAATATGACCCAAAATTTTTACTTTTTTCTTGGCATTAGCTACCATATTATTGATCTTAATTTAAATACAACAACTTGATGCTTAGGGAAATCTGTTGAATTATCAACTAATTCTCCTTCTAATTTTAAGCTTATTCATTTTGCTACACAATTAATTTTTATTATATAAACCCACATAACTCTTTCTGACACTTTCCTTTGTGTAAAATTGTATTCAAAAGGTAATTTCAGAATAATCTCTTGAAGAGCTCTTATGCCAAAATTGTTTATTAGGCCAATTAAAATGGAAAGTTATTTTTGTTTATATTATGAAAACTGTCAGCAATTTTTAATCAATTCCCATAACACTAAATAAACACCATTGCAGGCCAGGCATGGTGGCTTATACCTGTAATCCCAGCACTTTTGGAGGCCATGGTGAGCAGATCACGTGAGGCCAGGAGTTCTGGACCAGCCTGGCCAATATGGTGAAACCCTGTCTCTACTGAAAATACAAAAAATTAGCTGGACATGGTGGCACATGCCTGTAATTCCAGCTACTCAGGAGGCTGAGGCACAAGAATTGCTTGAACCTGGAAGGAAGAGGTTGCAGTGAGCTAAGATCATGCCACTGCACTCCAGCCTGGGAAACAGAGTAAGACTCTGTCTCAAGAAAATATTTTAAAAATAGATAAATAAATAAACACCATTGCAAAGGAATTAACCAATTAAGAAAACATTCAGTTTTTTAAATTTAATATTTAGTGCAAATTTTATGATAAGGGAATAGAGGAAATATTGGAACTAAGGTAGAAATCAATTAATCTACTGTTACATGTAAATTTTCAGTGCCGCAAAAGAAGTAGCACTCGAAAGTAAATTTCTTCAGCAAGGCAATTTACTTCTATAGAAGGGTGTGGCTCACAGACAGAACAATGGCACACCTGGGCAAGGAAGGGGAAGGAGTTCTTATTCCTGACGGAGGTAGCCCTTACTGCTGTGTCATTCCCCTAGTGTCTAGAGTTAGACCACACAGTCTAGTCTAATTCCAATTGGCTATTTTAAGGGGAGCAGGGGTATGAGCCAGAGTGGTGGGGTGGGTAGTTTGGGAGGAAGGACTCACAGCAGGTAGCCAGGGGTGACCTAGGTCAAAGCAGGTGACCAGAGCAGGTGACTGGAACAGGTGACTGGGATGAGTCAGGACAGAACAGGGGACTGGGGGAACGGATGTGTACTACTGATTCGAACTGGTGGAAAAGGTTGTTTACTGAAACTCCAAGGAATTTTAACTTCAAAATGGAAGACAAAGAACTGAACATACTGACATACTGAGTCTTTGAAGAGAAACTTGGAGTTCACTATAATACCACCATGTCACTAATATGTCTTATTGGCTTTGAAGTAAGCATTTTACATGTACTCATCGACCTTCTATAAATGTTTCTAGGGAAAATAGCTAAAGACTGTGAGGTTCACTGATACTAAAAACACGTATCGAGAATTTTAATGACAGTCCTGATGGTGCCTAAGCACCATCCCGTTATAGGCCCTGTGATCCGATACTGACTTTAGGAAATAGGATGATCATAGTGTAACTTTCATATCAGCTGAAAAGAACAGAAGCCATGTGAGGGAAGGGAGTGAAGAGACCCAGAACACGAAGTCCAAGAGCTGCATGAAGACAGCAGTGAAAAGAGGGCAATATTTATTTATATAACCCCGTGTCAGATAATTTACTTAAGAAACTCCAAGAAATAAGAATGTAAAAATGAGACACACTGAAAAAATTGTATAGCACAAAATTCAGAGGACAAAAATCAAGAGAGAGAGACTCACAGACGTGGCAGCATTGAAAAAAAAAAATTAGACAAACAGATGAGAAACAACCATGTTGATTATGCCCGGAAACCTAACTCCGTGGACCAGCAGCGTCAGTATCACCCGGAACTCCTAGAAATGTCGATTTTAGAGCCCCAGCCTCGCCAGGCTTACTGAGTCCCCAGCTCCAGAGGGTGGGACCCAGCAATCTGCTTTAACAAGTCCTCCCAGTGATTCTGAGGCACTCCAAATTGAAGAACCACTGGTTTAGATTTTCTAAGACTTTAGCCTCCATTCTTTACTAGGAATTGTCTTAGTTGTCCTTTACAAATGGCTAAATGTTGACGTAAAAAAAAAAAAATAGAAAGATAGCTACTTCTCAAATACGCAATAGATAATCACCAGGCATTCAAATAACTGGAAGGTGTCCAAATTTCTTCTGCCACTCAATTTGCTTAACAGCACTTGCCTTCAGTGAATGTCTGAAAATAAAAATTAAATTTAGTACTGGCAACTCAAACACAAATACGCTGCACTTCAAGGTTTTTTGGTTTTGGGGTTTTTGTTGTTGTTTTTTGCTTTTTGTTTTGATGTGGAGTATCTCTCTGTCACCCAGAAAGTAGTACAGTGATGAGATCTTGGATCACTGCAACCTCCACTTCCTGGGTTCAAGCGATTTTCCTGCCTCCCGAGTAGCTGGGACTACAGGCATGTGCCACCATATCCCGCTAATTTTTTTTTTTTTTTTTTTTTTTGTATTTTTAGCAGAGACGGGGTTTCACCAAGTTGGCCACTTGAATTCCTGACCCCAAGTGATGCACCTTCCTCAGCCTGCCAAAGTGCTGGTGTTACAGGTGTGAGTTACCACGCCCAGCTCAAGGTGCTTTATAATATACCTAGCTACATTATATGTATGATTACTCATATTCCTATAAAGTACTTGATATAAAAATATTAAATATTGGAAAGTATTATTTTATCAGTTCCAACAAATAAAAGAGAACTCTTCTAAAGTTAATTTAAGGGATATGAAATTATAGTAATAACCCTGAGAATAAAATTGTCAGGTCTCTATGTTGTTCTTTCCTAAAATATAGGTAACTGCTAAAAAGTTATTAAGGAGAAGAGGACTGATGGAAATAATATGCTATTTATTGGAGATATTAATCCTATTTTATTATACTCCAAATGTTCTTAATTGACTTGTAATTTATATCATGGACTAAAGCAAAACTAAAGCCATGAACGGAGAATCCTTTTTCAGAAGCCAGGTAACCCATTCATACAATGGTGACATATAAAGAAAAATAATTTCCGTTTCAGGGTGAATGCCCTTATGAGCTGTCCTTACATGCAAGTTCCTTGGGAAGTGAGTCGTGTGGTCATAGCTGTCATTGTTATAATGGGTAGTGCTGTGTGGTTATTTGAGTCCAACTAATTTTATTTTATCTGTTTAACCAAATTGACTACTTATATCCACAAAGACAAGTAAGCACTCTGACATTTTCCTAATTTCATACAATGATCATGGAATGCTAAAGACATACTCATCGTTTTTGCTATTTCTCTTTATATAACCTTTGTAGCCCGACAAAAATATATTAAAAGTTCCTTTAGTCTCCACAAGGCTAATGGTAATGTTCTCAAAGTCACTTTCAATTCAGTACAAATTTATTCTTTATTTTGAATACTGTTTTTAATATAATATTTTCTTATATTACTTCATACAATGCGTGAATGACATGTGCTTTTGTTCCCAGACCAAATCGAGAGTTAGGATGCTATTTTTCACAGCCCAATAACAAGATGCAGATGAACTGGGGAGGAAGAGAGTTTTTATTCCTGCAACTGGTTACAGGGAGGAGGCCTGGAAATCATCACCAGAGCAACTCAAAATTACAAAGTTTTCCAGAGCGTATATGCCTCATATACCTTCTAAGCTGTATGTCTATGTGTAAGTGTGCATTCATCTGAAGACAAAAGATTCACTTCTTTTCATTTATAACTGAGGTCTGAGTCCTGGGGACCTTCTTCTGGAGCCTCAGTAAGTTTATATAACCTAAATGGGTCACAGTGCTGGGGTGATTACCCTTATCTCGTCTCCTACTAAATCATAAAAGTTTGGGGAGTTCCTTTAGACCCCAATAAACTTGTTTGTGGAGCTTTTCAGACCCCTAGTAAAACTTGTTAATCCTACACGGGTCCTGTTGAGAATTCCTTTGTTATTTTGTCATGCTTCAAGCCCAGGAAAACTCTTGGTGGGCTCTTTGTTACATAAGGGCACTGGCTCTACCAGCTTTGAATATTTCACTTGTCAGTACTGAAACAGTTGTTATGGAGGCCTGCATTAGTGCGACTGGGCCTGCCACACTTTTAAACTTTTTCTGATGTGGACAAAGAGAAAAGTATAGCAAGAGTTAATACAGTTCTAAACACCAAGTCTGTAGTGATAGACATTTCACTGAGTAACAAGCCAGTTTATTCATTAAAAATTGTTGTATTTAAGCTATATTTTAAGAAATGTTTCAGAAGTTACTGGTTTTTTTTTACTCTTCTCATTGAATTTCTTAAATAAAAAGGAAAACTAAAACCTTCATCTGAACTTCATTTTTTAATCTACAAAATATTCTGGGAAAACATAACATATACTTTTAAAAAATTATTCTAAAAGGAAGAGAAAAGTTCTCGAACCTTCTCTGAACTGTTTTTTCTCTTCCTTTGTTACAGGTATCTATTTTTCAGCTATATTAATCTTTTAAAACAAAGAATATGGATTTCTTAAATTCATCTGATCAAAACTTGACCTCAGAGGAACTGTTAAACAGAATGCCATCCAAAATTCTGGTGTCCCTCACTCTCTCTGGGCTGGCACTGATGACAACAACTATCAACTCCCTTGTGATTGCTGCAATTATTGTGACCCGGAAGCTGCACCATCCAGCCAATTATTTAATTTGTTCCCTTGCGGTCACAGATTTTCTTGTGGCTGTCCTGGTGATGCCCTTCAGCATCGTGTATATTGTGAGAGAGAGCTGGATTATGGGGCAAGTGGTCTGTGACATTTGGCTGAGTGTTGACATCACCTGCTGCACATGCTCCATCTTGCATCTCTCAGCTATAGCTTTGGATCGCTATCGAGCAATCACAGATGCTGTTGAGTATGCCAGGAAGAGGACTCCAAAGCATGCTGGCATTATGATCACAGTAGTTTGGATTATATCCGTTTTTATCTCTATGCCTCCTCTATTCTGGAGGCACCAAGGAACTAGCAGAGATGATGAGTGCGTCATCAAGCACGACCACATTGTTTCCACCATTTACTCTACCTTTGGAGCTTTCTACATCCCACTGGCATTGATTTTGATCCTTTACTACAAAATATATAGAGCAGCAAAGACTTTGTACCACAGGAGACAAGCAAGTAGGATTTCAAAGGAGGAGGTGAATGGCCAAGTCCTTTTGGAGAGTGGTGAGAAAAGCACTAAATCAGTTTCAACACCCTATGTGCTAGAAAAGTCTTTATCTAACCCATCAACAGACTTTGATAAAATCCATAGCACAGTGAGAAGTCTCAGGTCCGAATTCAAGCACGAGAAATCTTGGAGAAGGCAAAAGATCTCAGGTACAAGAGAACGGAAAGCAGCCACGACCCTGGGATTAATCTTGGGAGCATTTGTAATATGTTGGCTTCCTTTTTTTGTAAAAGAATTAGTTGTTAACATCTGTGAAAAATGTAAAATTTCTGAAGAAATGTCCAATTTTTTGACATGGCTTGGGTATCTCAATTCCCTTATAAATCCACTAATTTACACAATCTTTAATGAAGACTTTAAGAAAGCATTCCAAAAACTTGTGCGATGTCGATGTTAGCTTTAAAAATGTTTATTATTGAAGGGCGGGGATTTTTGAGGGGAGCAGTAGCTAAATGAATGCTAAATAATAAAACATTTAAGCTTTTAGAGGAAAATATATGAAAACTGCTAAAATGATAAGGCTATAATTTATATTTTATGATCAATGTGAATATAAAACTTATTTATCATCATTATTCTAGGGTACTCAAAATTAGAAAATAATTTATGTAGGTTATAGACAATATTTTGCCTATGCAATGTTCCTAAAAAGCTAACTGGAAAAAAGTAATATGCATACATATATATGATATTAATGACAGTGATTTTCCATGTTTATGTCTTACAATAATTATAGAGGAATTTTCAATGAACAACACACCTCCCTTCCTAATTTCTATCTAGTCCTATTATTTTATAATATAATCCTACTATTTTGTAGAAGAAAATATAATTCACCACCAAGCACACGTTTCTCCTATCTCCATTCTTGTCCCTTCTCCATCTTACCCTGAGCAAAAGGGAGGGGGGAGGAGGCCACGCTTACTTAGTATGACGGAGAAAATGTAAAAAAGTCAGAGACTGAAATTGTCCTTGTGTTAAGTAGTAAAAAGTAGTCATAAAGTGAGTTAGGTACAGCAAAATAATTTGATACTGAATTTGTGCATATTTAATATGCTTGTTTAGTATAAACTTCTAGAATAATATTGTCTTATCCATATATTATCAGTATTTAAAATCAAAGCCTTACCTTAGTATCAATAACTCAGCAAAGGAGCATGGGTGACGTTGTTATACTTGCTCCTTGTTTGCTTAGGAATCAGATTGAAGGTACTAAATATCATAGGTCACTGACCACAGTTGTAATACTCATAACATCTTTTTAAAAATATAAAATGCATCTCATTTCTGTTAATGTTAATAAGCTCAGTTACTAACTAAATTGTCTGTGATACTCTGCACTTCAGTATTTCCATACCTTTGGTTTGAATATTATTTCCCCTTTATTAGACAGAATACAATGGGAATTTTTAGAACTTTCCCTTGACTTTAAAACATTGCTACTTTTCCAATTGGTAGGAATGAACAGGCAAAAAGACTCATATTGCACTTATTAATATATGTACAAATATATATATATTTGTAGTTAGTTATTCCACTAGTTCAGTGAGCCAAAGCAATTCCATAAGTTTTTCTTCCATATTTATATGGAAGGATTTGGAAACAATAGAACCAGGAGTTTGAGAGGATTTTATTTTGTTTGAACCAGCAAGATCATAGACTACCATTCAGAATACGTATCGTCAACCAAGATCGTTTGAAAAACAAAATATACCTTTTTTTTTAAGTTGTACCTTTATGTGTATTGTAAATATTCCTTCCTGGTGGTGTACTTGAGAGTACATTACATCAGTTTTATGCATATATATCTGTGATAAATTACTCTCAATCTAACAAACGTTTACAGAGTTCCCATTTTATACAAGGCATGGAGACATACACTAGATAGAAGATACAAGAAATAATAAAATACAGTTTTTTTCCTTAGTATTTTTACAGTCTAAAAGGAGAAACAAGAAAAAATTAAAGCTATGATAGAAAAGAGCAAACAAAAATCTGGCATGGAAGTTGTTTACACAGTTATAATGGTGCAGAGGAAAAACTGATCACATCTTTAGAAAAATCAGAAATATTTCATAAAGAATGTATCTAGAACACATGTCAAGTAAACAGCACTGGGGCAAGAGAAATGGAGGAGCACTCTCCAGGTGGCGGCAACCTCAGGTGCAAACTGCACCATGCGAGTCTTTGGTAAGGCATGTTCATGAAATAGCAACGAGTCTGGCAGCTATTTAGTGCAATAGAGGAAAAGGAGATTAAAAGAAAAAAATGCACAATTTCGTGGCTGACTTAAACGTCAGAAAAAGAAGTCTACAGTCAGTTTCATTGCTAATGATGGGTAATCACTGATACTTTTTAGCAAAAATATTACAAGTTTAGAGCAAATCTAAACACAAAAGCAAGCAAGCAAAATGTATCTTTCTCAGTTCCATCCGTTATTGTTGAGATAATGACATCCTGTTAGAAAGCGAATCAATAATCCAGGCAGAAGGTGGTGAAGTCTGAACTTGATTCCCGCAGTGGGAATAAAAAGAAAGAAACAGATGAAAGATGGCACGAAGAAGCACCTTCCTCCGGTTATAACAAATTCTTTCATAAGCAAGCAGAGGAAGAGAGAAGTGAGTCACTGACATAATGTCCTTAACCAAAATGAAGAAGCCAACAGAAAGGGCCTGTTGGTGAAATGGGTACTCCTTTTTGGGCATGTTAAACACGTAAAGACGTGTCAGAGCTCATAGATACTAATGACCACGTCTGCCTCAAGCAACACTGACAGATGAGGTTTCTCTCTGACCTCAGAACTGACAGGTCAACCAGCGTCCTGCCACCTTTTTTGCCCTCACTTCACTCTACCAGCCAAGGGCCCTTCTGCTCTGCTCACAGGTCACAGCCTGCCATAGTCCCTGTCATTCTCTGCTTACTTCTCTTTCCCTTCTCACTTACCAAAATTTAATTGTGTGATTTCTTCATCGAATGACTTTGCTGAAGTTATCTGTTAAGATAGTTTATTTATACCCATCTCAAAAATTGATTTGTTCGTATTAAAAAACTAAAAGACACAACACATGAACAACCCGAGGAGAGCGAGGCGCACCCAAATACAGATACTGCCCTCTGATCTGAGTTGGACTGAGACCCAAAGCTGGGAAAATAACACTGTAGGTGACAGGGAAGTCATAGATCCCTTCAGAGCTCAGAGGAGAATCAAGTTTATTACTTCTGTGCATATGAAGCCATTTTTAATCCAAAGGGCCACGACAAATTGCAATTGTTATCACTGAAAATCACCAAAAATTATCACAAAAAATATGAATATGAATATTTAGTTAGTTTATTTTATTGAATCAGGATCTCACTCTGTTGCCCAGGCTGGAGCGTAGTGGTGTGATCTTGGCTCACTGCAACTTCTGCCTCATGGGCTCAAGCCATTCTCCCACCTCAGCCTCCTGAGTAACTGGGACTACAGGCATGCATCACGGCACCCAGCTAAGTTATCTATCTTTTGTAGAAACAGGGTTTTACCATGTTGTCCAGGCTGGTCTTGAACTCCTGAGCTCAAATGATCCTCCCTCAGCCTCCAAAGGTGGTGAGATTATAGGTGTGAGCCACCGCACCCAGCCTATTTTATTTTCTAGAGACAAAGTCTCACTCTGTTGCCAAGGTTGGCATATCAGTTGTGCAATCACTGCTCACTGCAAACTTGAACTCCTGGGCTCAAATGATCCTCTCACCTCAGTCTCCCAAGTAGCTGGGACTGCAGGCATGCACCACCACACTGGGATAATTTTTTTTATTTCTTACTTTTTGTAGAGATGAGGTTTTGGTATGTTGCCCAGGCTGGTCTCAAACTCCTGGCCTCAAGTGATCCTTCTGCTTTGGCCTCCCAAAGCATTTGGATTACAGATGTAACTCACCACACCCAGCCTCTCTTTAATATATTTAAAGTGGTAGGGTCAGGTGGGTTATATAAGGATTAATCATCTACAATTTGTACTTTCTTTGAAACTTATGAAGGACAGATTACAATTAACATGATATATTTCTCTGAATACATAGGATTTCAATGAGAGTTTTCTCTCATTGAAAGGGCCTGTTGGTGAAATGGTTGGTTACTTCTTTTTTGGGTATGTTATAGGTGCCAAATAGCAATATAAGGATTTATATATTCAACTCATAACGTAGAGGGGAAAAAATATAAATATCATAGAAAGTGGTTAAATATTAGATAAGGAAGAATTGCCTCCGGCTAGAATTTTAAATAGACTGGCACCAGAAAATTAAGTGAAGATTTAGTTTTTCCTCCACTCCTCTAAAACTTATGATGCAAGGCATGGAAAAGAGACCAAAGAAAGAAAGTCACGCTACTAAAAACTAAATGTAGTCCCATACTTTACCATTAGACATACCTATGTAAAAACCATGCTTGCAAATTCGTTTCTGCTTCTGAAACATGGTCTTAATTGCAGGACTGGTTTAAGCATATGGATTGTCTCAGTTAATTGATTTTTTTGTTTGTTTTGGTTTTGTTCTGTTTTACAATAAACCCACAGGGTCAAATCTATAGCACAATTTATTCAAGTCCCACCATCCTTAAGTAGGGCCAACTTCCATTTTAAATCTCCAAAACCAGATTCCTTCCTCTTTTGCAGTGATTTTGATTCCACCCTCACCTATTCCCCAGCTTGCCCTAAGTGGTATGTCCCTTGCTTATATCAGTTATGTCAGTTCCAAATTTTAAAATTCCCTTAGCACAGCATAATCCCCATAATCACAGGCTCAAAGTTAAGCTTGTCCCTTTGTACCCAAAGAGTCCTGTGACAAAACTAAATGGAGAATTAATTGGAAGCCAATTACTAGGCAATGCATTGATTTGTTCCACCAAATAGCATGAAAGTAGAGATTATCATAAGCTTATTGCTGAAGTGCATTCCTCTACTTCAAGGAAGAAACCATTTCTTCATGACTTTATTCCAGACTATTTTTAACTTATAGGTCAAAGAATTACGTTTACTGCTTTACAGTACAAAAGAAGCAAGAAAAAATTTTCCTTACCATATCCCAAAGTCCTTCAAAAGTAATCCTGCTCAATTCAATATGTGTTCATATTAATTTGTTTCAGAAAATGTGAACTAAACTCTAGACTCTAGACTGTAATAACTAAATAACTAAAATGGTTATATTCAGACCCTTATTTTGCCAGAAAATATTTCTGAAAGCAAACTAATATTTTTGTTATCAATAAAGTAAATATTTTCTTATGATATTGGGATACTTTTTCTTGGTCACTTGAATCCATATGTTTTCTCTTATTATTTAAAATGAGGAACTTATTGTTGAGAGAACATTTTTCAACATTATAATAATTACTGAGTTATTCATACAGAATATCTTCTCTGTACAAAATGTGGCGTGCTTGAGGTCCATTGGAGAAGGATAGGATTTTTTCAAAGAATTTACACACTCTGGTTAGGCCAGAAACCGTAACAATTTTGTTTGAGTAAAAAGATAGAGTATTATGTTTATCAACAGTAACAATAATAAATCTTGTCAAAGCAATCTTTCATCAAAACTTGTGTTTAGTTTCAGTTCCAATTTTTATGGCAGAGTTTCTTCTTCTGCAAGGACACTAAATTACCTTATTGGTTTATGTAGACACAGAAAACCAAAGCAATGTGCATAAGATTACACATCATTACCTAAGATGCTTGTTACAAAGTCAAATTCCAGATTCGAAATCAGAATAAGCTAAAGTTGAATCCTGGTTCTTCTGCTAATCATTAACTTTATGCTAAGCAAGTTTCATCTATCCTGCTTTCTTCAGATTAGAGATGAAAGACTATGGAGATAGAATGAAATAGGGCAAATGCTCTTGAAAATGGAAATTTGCATCATTTATCACTATTCTCCATACTAAGGAGTGAGTCAGAAGGCACCTGACATGCAACCTGGTGTTCAGCATTGTGTGTTGCCTGTTTCTGAGTGTGGAGAAGAGCTAGTAAGTTCTCGACAGCCTCATGCTCCTGGCTCCCCACAGTAGAGCAGTAACTCCCGATAACCCCGTCCACAGCCACAAATGCCACCTTTGCGAGTACTCACCAGTTTCTTTCCTTTGCTCTGTACCATCACCCTTATTACTAAAAGACCGGCATGCTTAACGCTTGTCTAGCTTTCCGGAACAATGCAATGCAATCCTTCTACCCTATTAAATTCATAACTGCAATTATTCCAGTAGTCATTTTTTCTCTGATGTATTCAGAGATGTTTTTCCATGTGTTCTAGATTAGGGTTTTGTTTCAATCCTTTAAATAATAAAGGGGAAACTTTCATTTGAAATGAAAATTCTAAGTTGATGAAAACAAGAATAGAGGTTTGATTTTAGGTTCTATTAAGTATTAGAAAAAAATGCTACAATTTATATGCAAATATTGAGACTGAAGAAACCACTGAATATCAATGTCTCGCTGTTGCTTATTACACTGCATCCAGACGCTTCCGCTTGGCTTTAGGGTCTTCGTAACCACAGTACGTTCTCCGGAAAATCTTACTTCCCACCATCCTCCTTAGTCCCAGCAAACGCTGTCTTCTCCAGTCTGATCCCTCTGTCCACTGTCCTCACCATGTGCCTTCCTCATTCTTGTCTCCACTGCTCTTTAGGCTTTTCGTCTTCCTCTCCCACCTGAAGTGCCCCCTACCTCCTTGATGGTAAGCAACTGATCCTTCAAAGCACAGATTCAATTTCACTTCCTCCTTGAAACTGAGTCCATACCGTACTTGAAGTCAGAATCCCTCAATACTATTTCCAATAATTTCTTATTTGTTTTAAATACCTCTATTTCTTCATGAGTGTTTGGTTTTTATACCAACTAAAAAGAGTACTGCAAGTTACTTAAAAGACGTGTTTATTTCTGTCCCTTCCACATTTATCCCAAATATTTATCTTTACTTCTATATGTAATAGAAGAAATACAAATGTGTTATTATCAAAAAAGGAAACTGAGAGAGTGTGAAAAATAGAGAAGTCATGCTTATTTTTCAATAGTTAGAGAATACCTTACTTATAATGAAATACAGAAAATTCACAGAACACTAATTTTCTGGACATGTCTATGTATAATGATACATTTCAAAAAGCTGTTTGGTGATTATACTTTATTAATCACTTAAGCGATACATAAATATGCTTTAAATCATCTATTTCTGAAGGCAATATTTAGTTATTACTTTCAAACAGATATAAATAACAAATGATCCACTTGGTCATATTAAAATTAAGCTATTGGTTTCCAGCCCACCTAATGTGAAATTACATTTCTTTATAACTTCCTTGCTGGCCCCAGTCCCCTGTTTCACAATTTTTGTGTGGATGAAAAGAGGATAGCATTTTCCAGTAGGGAAATATCTCTGCAATGAAACAGGAAATGCAATATGTTCTTCAGCTCAAAAGGAACAGCCCTTCCTGAGGAATTATAGAAATCACTCCATATATTTTTAAAAGCTAGAGAAATAACTCAGCAGTTTCTTATCAGTTTCACTTAAGCATCTTAAAAGATCAAATCTTAACGATATAAAATATTAGATCTTTTACAGTTTAAAAAATTGAATCTTAAATTCCTTAAGGTCTTAAGGCCCACACCTATTTCACCATCTTATATGATTATGGTACAAGCACGAGCACAGAAATAGTAACCCTTTAAAACTGCCCAAATTTAAAGCAAGCCCCTGAGAACCACACCAATCACGGGAAACACACTGCATGTCCACTCTGGCAACTGAATGAACTCTCCTCGTTCTCCAAGAATCCTGTTTGTCACGGTTAACCCGCTGTCCACAAACTTGTGCTCTCGTTACATAAAAAAAAGGGAATAAAAGCATATAAACTGCAAGTTAATAGATTTATTTCTTGTGTTTCTATTTATTTCAGTGTGTCAAAATATGAAACTGAACTCAACAATGACTTTTTGTGTTAAGCTTTGTGGTTTTTTCTGTTATCATCTGATCAATCTAAAGGTTTAAATACTATCTATTCTACTTGCCATAATTCCACAAAAATAACTCCAATTAAATAACTCCAATTATAAATGCATGCATATATTAGGAATCTACGCTCCTTTTCCCTATTCTTATTAGTATGTCATATGCAAAACGTTTAGAGTCTCAGGTTGAATAATAGATTTCCTGTATTTGTATTTTCTATTGAGTGTTGTCTGAACTAGACTTGTATATGTATGCTATTACACCTGAGCCAAAATTTAAATGCACTTTCTTTCTCAAAATCTTCCCATTAATGAAAAATAACTTATAGTATATATCTTTCATTTTCAAAAAGACAAGAAACAACAGTTTAACAATTTTAATATTAATTGCCCAAACTACAGAAAATGTTCAAACATGAATTTCAGTAGTCCATGAAGTATAATCTGTTCAGTTTGTTGCTGTCCTTGGGGGTGAAAAAAAATAAATGTATGCTGGAATTTAATGTTGCTTAGCCCAAAACCATAACATAATATGAAATAAACCATGTTCTTCAAATAATGAGTGTTTGCTTTAAGATTTCAAAACATGCTATAGCATCCTATTAATAAAACTACAAAGGAAGAATACTCATGTGCAGTAGATGTGAATTTTAAGTATCCAAGTGTTTGTTCAAAGTGTTTGTGGCAGCCTGAACTTTAAAGAGTCTTTTTCATTTGACCATGAAACTTTCCATAACTCCACTTCTGGCCCTTCACCTCACTTCAGTAAAAATAAAAGAGTTAGCGTTCTCATTTTTAAAACTCAGTGTAGAACAAAGACAATTCCTTTTATTTTTCCAAATTAAAAAAAAAGTAAATGTAGTTACTGCAATCTTGTTACTAAATAATATTCTAGACAATTACTTTTATTGTTTAGAATTTTTTAAAAATCAGTAAACATAGTTACTGAAGTATTGTTATTAAATAACATTCTGAGTTCAAATCTTGCAAGAACAGTTTTGAATATAATCACATAGAATTATGTATTAAATATTGAGAAACAGTTTCCTTCAACTTTTCCCTTTCAAATAAATCTTGACAAAGGGAAACAAATTGTGGGCATTTAAGAGGATGAGAAGAAAAGGTTATAATGAATGCTCTTTGAATAAGTTTGTTTGCACGCATTCAATAGAGAAAGGTATACCTTCATTCATTATTAGGGGAACTATGTTAAAAAAAATTTAAAGTAAATCTTTGCACCTATTCCCAATTATTTGTGAACAGGCAATTGTGTCTCCTCGAGAAAAGTGAGTTCTTTCTGCTTTATTTGTTTCTTTGTGTCCCCCTTTTCTCCCCTCTGCCTCTCCTCCTCCTTTTGATTGCAGTATCACTTTAGTACATACAGCTGCGATTTAGAGGGTGGCGCTTCGGAGGGTTCCTGTGACTTAATTGCTGAGATGTTAAATGGACTCTGGAACCGAAAGACTATTTATTGTACCTCTGCAGGCACAAAACCCACAACCACATCTGTCCCCTGCGCTAGGGTTGGTGGTAGTCTTCCTTCAAAGGAGGTCGTAGGACTGGAGCTTGGAGCATGCGCAGTCGCGGGAGCCGCAGGGATGCTCTACCGCTGAGCTCTGCACTTCACATCAGCGACTGGGTTCATGCAGAAGTGAACTGACTGTAGAATGACCGGGCTGTCGATTGCCTGTTACTCAGCTTGCTGGTAACCATTATGCCGCACCGTGGATTGCTTTGTTGAATCTTCAGAGCAAATTGCATCTTTGCATCTTTTACTTTGTCAGCTTAGCTCAGCTGAATTTAATATTGTGATACCAGCACGAATGTAATGCGTTTACCTTTTCAAAGATAGAGGTGTCCATATCACGTCTTGACGCTGCTCCAGAAAGATCTAACAGGTGTCGACTAAGATAGAGGCTTTCTAGTTAACCCTTCCCCCGCTCCCCCCAAAAGCTCTCATTTTCTTTTATTCAGGAATAGGATTTACAATACAGGTTTTTCTAGCTCTTGTCCAAGTATTTGGTGGAAACAATAAGACAAATTATTTCGCAAGGGCATGGCAGGAAATGGGATTTGGATAAATTTCTTACTCAGAAAAAAATCCATCAGGATTTTAAGAATATTTTCCTCTTTTTTCTATTTTTTTTCTTTTTACTTGTGTAATGATTTGCAATTTGGTGAACCTCAAATTTTGACTTCTTTTACGTTACCCTCATTGACGGGGGTTCCTGTATCTAATGCCTGTTTTCTTCCACAAGTTCTAAAATGTTCTCAGTTAATATCTTCAGATACAGCTTCTACCTCATTCTCTATCTCTCTTTTCTTCCATCATCCCAACTGGACCAATATTAGACCACCTTATTCTGTCCTTCATGTCTTTTCTGTATTTTCTATTTCTTTGTAACTCTGGGCTTCAATTACAATTTCATGTAAAATCATCCGTTGAGTTTTACATTTTTATTATATTTTTCATGTATATAACTGTTGAGTTTTACATATCTATTAACTCTTCACTCACCATTTTATGTATTTTTTTATTTTTGAAACGTTTTAAACAGGCTTATTTTTATTTTTTCAGTTTTAGAATTCCTACATATGAAGACTTTTGAGTCTTAATATTGTTTATGCTTGCTCTTATTCACAGAGTCTTGTTTCTCTATATGTTTACTGATTTTTTTTATCTTTACTTTGAGCTTTCTCATTTTCATTTGAACTTTATCTGTGGAAATTCTTTGAGGCCTGAGACGAAAATGCATTTCTTCATGGGAGGATTAGCATTTGCTTCTGTCAGGTATTTGTGGACATTATCATTGCTGTATCTATTTAAACTAAATCACTGGCTTCAGATTTTTTGCTTGAGTGTGTGTGATTCCTAACACCAGGTCGTGTGAATTCCGTATACAAACTTGAATAGAAGCAAAATTGTGGTTAAGAATCTTCAGGAGAAATTCTTTCCACCTCCCATGAGAATCAAGGTTGAATAACCAAGTTTTAACATAGGAAATTTTTTGTTCAGTTTCAGATTAATGCCAGGGATTATTTATTTCTCATTCATTCTTTAAAACTGGAGTATAGTGCTTTGGGGTTCCAGTTTTGCTTAGAGGGAATCTCCTGATATAATCTCTAACTTGAGTGTAGCATAGGCTTCGTGTTCCATCCATGAAACCTTAACATTAATGCTTGAGAGTTTCTGTGCTCAGCAAATGCCACTAAGGCAAAAAAAAAAAAAAAAAAAAAAAAAACAAGGTCAGTGCTTTACTTATCTCTCATGGTTTCTGCCTTAAACTTATTTAAGTAAGCAGGTCCTAGTTGTCTGGAAAAAAAGCTCTAGAAGTACCAGAGGAACAAAGAATTACCAAAAATAAATTTGACTACTTCTTTTATAGTCGGCCTAGCATTTACTTTTATTTTTTTTAAGTAGCCACAAAAGGTATCTTTCTTACTCAAAAAATCCTTTCAGTATTGATTTTAAGTAATATACACAAGCATTCATGGTCATTGCATAATCAAACCTG
Organism: Callimico goeldii; assembly: GCA_963573925.1. Classification (NCBI taxonomy): domain Eukaryota; kingdom Metazoa; phylum Chordata; class Mammalia; order Primates; family Cebidae; genus Callimico; species Callimico goeldii. The sequence goes on along the minus strand of CAUYOR010141416.1, from coordinate 5,921 downwards.
AGGTCTAAGCATTTAAGAACAGGGATTTGTACTACTATTTGCTGCCCTCTGCAGGTGAATCTAAAACTCTCAGACAATATTGGAATTCTGGAAAAAAACAAAAACTTCTGTATTCCAAGGCACATGTACATTAGTGAACTTGAAATAAGGTTGTTCATGAAATTGCAAAGTATTTCTATTTCTGTTGTATTTATGCCACATGACTGGGATATTTTACATGTTGGATGATTGGAAATAGGTATTTATTTCTCTTTTTTTTTTTTTTTTTTTTTTTTTTTTTGACAGAGTTTTGCTCTTGTTACCCAGGCTGGAGAGCAATGGCGCGGTCTCGGCTCACAGCAACCTCCACCTCCTGGGCTCAAGCAATTCTCCCGCCTCAGCCTCCAAGTAGCTGGGATTACAGGCACGCGCCACCATGCCCAGCTAATTTTTGTATTTTTAGTAGAGACGGGGTTTCACCATGTTGACTGGGATGGCCTCGATCACTTGACCTCGTGATCCACCCGCCTCGGCCTCCCAAAGTGCTGGGATTACAGGCGTGAGCCACCGCGCCCGGCTCTATTTACTTCTCTTTCGAGAAGGTTAGCAGTAAAAAGAAAAGCGAAACACGCTTGATAGAGGGTATGAGTTGGTTTGATTTTGATTCTTAAATAACAGTGTAGTTGAACACATGGGTCAAATTGCGAAGCATCACTTGATTGGTATTGAATCATTTTTTTTCCTTTAATATCCTTTTCATTAATTGCCCCTCATTCAAGGAAACTCTTCTGGAATAAGTGCAAATATCAGCCTTCAAGTTTAAAAGCCCTGATGCAAGTTTAACATTTAAAAAAATGTGAAAGATTGTATGTCTCATTTAATTCCTCCAGCTATTAAGTTTCAAAGTACAGATATAGACACTAGACACCCCCAAAACGTATTAAGGACTGTAAACGTGAATGGTTTCTGAGCCTACTTTACTTATGGGACCCAGAGCAACTGAAACGTTCTATTCCGCAGAATATTCCCACAGAATGTTCTTTTGCATGCAAGTGCAGATATCATTTCTTAAATATAGCTGCACAGGATATGGGGGCAGTAAAAGATCTGATGCAGCCCCAGGGAGCATCGTATGGCCTGGTTTGGCTTGGGAGTTCTGAAAGATTCCAGATAGAATGTAAAACTCAGAGAGACAGACAGAGAGAAAGAGAGAGAGGGAGTGTACGTGTGCATGCCCATTAGCTGCCCTGCAGGAGTCCTCTGAATTGCCAGAAGTCACAACAGCAAATCACATCTTTGCTGTAATCACATCTTGATATTGAAGTCAGCGTGGAAAGAGAACCCACGAGTACCACAAGCAATGAGTTACATTTCAAAGGTTACAACACAGCATTGAGACAGACCGAACAACAGAAATTGTCTCCCAAACCTAAGGTGAAAGAGTGTGATGGAGAACAGATTGTGAATTTGAGTAAAGTCTGAAACACTCAGAAATCCGTGGAGCAATGAAATTTACTTGAAAATAAATTTTATCCTTCAGACAGAAAGGGGTCTTGAGAGAGAGATTTTATCCAGAAGAAAGAAAAACATTACGTTTTTCACATCAGCATTTGTGATGGTAAAAAATAGTGAAAGACTCAAAAGGATGGCCTTTGTCCATTTTCACCAGCATCTGACTCTCTGTTTATGTCTGGTGTTCATAATTTCTTCTCTTCTCTCTAGCTCCTCCCTTAGTTAGGGTACCTTCCCCCCACTAAAGCAAAGTACCACAAGAGCAGGTGTTGTATCTATTTTGTTTAATATTCGTCTCAAATACCTACAAGGGCCCTGGCTTATGGCACATGCTTGATAAATAGTCATTAAAATGTCATGATGAAAGTGTTTTTAAAAAATAAATGGCTGAAGCACAGATGACAAACCAATCTTTTGACGGAAATATCGAATTAAGGCAAGACACTACTTTTACCTCCTCTTTCTCATGAGTGGACTGAGTACATTTTGTGGATACCCGGTTTGTGGCAGTTACTAGGACCCAACTTAGAAAAGAAAGTCAACGTTTTTCAGCATAAAGGACTGGCAGATTTTACCCTTTTCTTGGTATTATAGTTTAATGTTCTAACTTGACTCTTTTACCTTTAGAATGTCCCTCTCACCCTCAGTCTCTTGGTATCATCACTAGGAAGAGTGAGAAACGCGTCAGAGATTTACTCATTAAACAAAAGAAGAATAGGACAGGTTCCAAATTAAGGTAATAGTGTAGAATTTCCAACAAACATTGTTATTTGCTGCCCCTTACTGGTAAGATAATACAATTGCTAAATCACATTTTAAAAGTGAGATCCTTGGCCACTAAAATCCTGTTTTGCAGGAAATAACTCCTTTACCACAACAAGAATTGTACAAGGTAGTTGTGTCAAATAACAGAACACTGTATGGGAAGAGTTGCTTAATAGAGGCAGTTTTCTGGCCATCGCTTGGATAATTTACAGAAACGTCAAGCAGAAAAAAATACTAAATTAAGCCCCATATATATAAGGCATCCTCCTTTGCTTGAAAACATGAAATTTTCATTGGCAGCAAATACTATCAGTTGCTTTCTTGAAGTAACAAGTTATTTTCATTCATTTTTGAGAAAATATCTTCCAAATGCACACATCTGAATAACCATGGTCTGGTTGTCAGTCACTCTTACAAGTAAAAAAAAAAAAATTCCATGGTAAGAAGCAGATAATTCAGTTGCAATTCAAACTAGATCCCTAGTGATTTTCTCAAGATAACCATCATAAAACTCATTGTTCAACAAAAGTGCTTTATACACACTTCCCATGTCATCACACAGAACATTAGAAAAGAGCAGGACTGAACTGCCGGAAAAATGCCTTAGTGGGTGCTTTAGAATAAACCACAGTGTTCTGAGAGTTTCCAGAACTGTGGAGCTGGGCTTTTGAATGCAGATACAGCAGTTCTGCCCTGGTCTCTATTTCTGGTTAGTCTGCCCTGGGATTCTGTTTATAAAAGTGATGTTTTTCTACCTCCCAGGACAGGTTAGCCAGCCATGGGGGACTTTAATGTGAGCATAAAATGGCCATGGCTTTACCAAGAAAGTCTCCAGAACCATAGGATAACAACCTAATACGTGGTTTTCAGTAGCTTAACTTATGTACACAGCATGTAGATCCTGGGACTGCACTGAAATAATCCCAAGACAGTGTAGCCCAAGCAACTGTACCAAAAGGACTTAATTTTTGACTAATAATCAGACAAGATTGTAGATAAGAAAACAGTGCTGAAAATCTAGTCTAAAAGGCAACACAAGATTGAATTGGAAAGTGAAAAATGAAGTCAAAAGTCAGGAGAGAGAAAACATGTAAAAAGACAAACAATGGGAGAATCAATGAGTGCAAAAGCTGAGGAAATAAAAGCCTCCAACATCCTCTCTGTGTATTACCTGGTATTGACAAGAGATTTGAAGGCGGCTCCCTAAAGGGCTGACAAGAATAGCTAGGCAGAAAAATAAATTCTACCTACAATTAAAATGAAATAGGATCAGAAAAAGTAGCCCCAGAAAGAAAGCTACAGTCAGATGACAATTCCAAGCAGAGTCATGGAAAACTCTGTAATGTATCAGATATGCTTAGTGTCCTCCCCACCGGAGAGAAGAGAAACAACTCTCTCTCCTCTTCCCTTCCCAGTAAACTATTAGAAAGAATAACGATCGCCATTCTAACAGGTGTGAGGCAGTATCTCAATGTGGTTTTGATTTGCATATCTCTAATGACCAGTGATGATGAGCTTTTTTTCATATGTTTGTTGGCTGCATACATGTCTTCTTTTGAAAAGTGTCTGTTCATATGCTTTGCCCACTTTTTCATGGGGTTGTTTTCTTCTTGTAAATTTGTTTAAGTTCTCCATAGATTCTGGATAGTAGCCCTTTGTCAGATGGGTAGATTGCAAATATTTTTTTTCCCATTCTGTTGGTTGCTGGTTCACTCTATTGATAGTTTCTTTTGTTTGCAGAAGCTATTAAGTTTAGTTAGATCCCATTTGTCTATTTTGGTTTTTGTTGCCATTGCTTTTGGTGTTTTAGTCATGAAGTCCTTGCCCATGCCTGTGTCCTGAATGGTACTGCCTAGGTTTTCTTCTAGAGTTTTTACAGTGTTAAGCCTCATGTTTAAATCTTTAATCCATCTAGAGTTAATTTTTGTATAAGGTATAAGGAAGGGAACCAGTGTGAGTTTTCTGCATATGGCTAGCCAGTTTTCCCAACAACATTTATTAACTGGGGAATCCTTTCCTCATTGCTTGTTTTTATCAGGTTTGTCAAAGATCAGATGGTTATAGTTGTGTGGCAGTCTGTTCTGTTCCATTGGTCTATATCTCTCTTTTACTACCAGTACCATGCTGTTTTGATTACTGTAGCCTTGTAATATAGTTTGAAGTCAGGTAGCATGATGCCTCCAGCTTGGTTATTTTTGCTTAGGATTGTCTTGGCTATGCAGGCTCTTTTTTGGTTCCACATGAAGTTTAAGGTGGTTTTTTCCCAATTCTGTGAAGAAAGTCATTGGTAACTTGATGGGGATAGCATTGAATATATAAATTACTTTGGGCAGTATGGCCATTTCCACAATATTGATTCCTCCTAACCATGAGCAAGGATGTTTTTCCATCTGTTTGTGTCCTCTCTTATTGCCTTCAGCAGTGGTTTGTAGTTCTCCTGGAAGAGGTCCTTCACATTCCTTGTTAGTTGTATTCCTAGGTATTTTATTCTCTTTGTAGCAATTGTGAATGGGAGTTCACTCATGATTTGGCTCTCCATTTGTCTATTATTGATGTATAGGAATGCTTGTGATTTTTGCACATTGATTTTGTATCCTGAGACTTTGCTGAAGTTGCTTATCAATTTAAGGAGATTTTTGGGCTGAGACAATGGAGTTTTCTAAATATACAACCATGTCATCTGCAAACAGGGACAATTTGATATCCTCTCTTCCTATTCGAATACCCTTTATTTCTTTCTCTTGCCTGATGTCCCTAGCCACAACTTCCAATACTATGTTGAAAAGGAGTGGTGAGAGAGGGCATCCTTGTCTTGTGCCAGTTTTCGAAGGGAATGCTTCCAGTTTTTGCCCCATTCAGTATGATATTGGCTGTGGGTTTGTCATAAATAGCTCTTATTATTTTGAGATATGATCCATCCATGCCTAGTTTATTGAGAGTTTTTAGCACAAACGGCTGTGGAATTTTGTCAAAAGCCTTCTCTGCATTATTGAGATAATCACGTGGTTTTTGTCTTTGGTTCTGTTTATGTGGTGGATTACGTTTACAGATTTGTGGATGTTGAACCAGCCTTGTATCCTTGGGATGAAACTGACTTGATCATGGTGGATAAGCTTTTTGATGTGCTGCTGGATTCGGTCTGCCAGTATTTTATTGAAGATTTTTGCTGGAGAGGATGTGAAAAAATAGGAACACTTTTACACTGTTGATGGGAGTGTAAATTAATTCAACCATTGTGGAAGACAGTGTGGCAATTCCTCAAGGATCTAGAAATAGAAATATCATTTGACCCAGCAATCCTATTACTGGGTATATGCCTAAAGGATTATAAATCACTCTATTATAAAGACACATGCACACGTATGTTTATTGCAGCACTGTTCACAATAGCAAAGACTTGGAACCAACCCAAATGCCCATCAAAGATAGACTGAATAAAGAAAATGTGGCACATCTACACCATGGAATACTAGGCAGCCATGAAAAAGGATGAGTTCCTGTCCTTGGCAGGGACATGGATGAAGCTGGAAACCATCATTCTCAGCAAACTGAAACAAGAACAGAAAACCAAACACCACATGTTCTCACTCATAAGTGGCCATTGAACAATGAGGACACATGGACACAGGAAGGGGAACATCACACACCAGGGTTTGGTGGTTGCG
>CAUYOR010141415.1:0-24658 GCA_963573925.1 Callimico goeldii | reverse complement strand
AAAGCACAATTGAAAATGTCACTCTTGGCTTTGCAGACACCGCTGCTGCCACCAGGAGTCCCATACTATCAGCCATGGTCAACCCCACTGTGTTCTTCGACATTGCCGTCGAGGGTGAGCCCTTGGGCCACATCTCCTTCGAGCTGTTTGCAGACAAGCTTCCAAAGACAGCAGAAAACTTTCATGCTCTGAGCACTGGAGAGAAAAGATTTGGTTGTATGGGTTCCTGCTTTCACAGAATTATTCCAGGGTTTATGTGTCAGGGTGGTGACTTCACACGCCATAATGGCACTGGTGGCAAGTCCATCTACGGGGAGAAATTTGATGATGAGAACTTCATCCTAAAGCATGCAGGTCCCGGCATCTTGTCCATGGCAAATGCTGGACCCAACACAAACGGTTCCCAGTTTGTCATCTGCACTGTCAAGACTGAGTGGTTGGATGGCAAGCATGTGGTCTTTGGCAAGGTGAAAGAAGGCATGAATATTGCGAGGCCATGGAGCGCTTTGGGTCCAGGAATGGCAAGACCAGCAAGAAGATCACCATTGCTGACTGTGGACAGCTTTAGTAAGTTTGACTTGTGTTTTATCTTAACCACCAGACCATTCCTTCTGTAGCTCAGGAGAGCACCCTCCACCCCATCTGCTCGCAGTATCCTAAAATCTGTGCTCTCGCTGCAGTTCCCTTTGGGTTCCATGTTTTCCTTGTTCCCTTCCATGCCTAGCTGGATTGCAGAGTTAAGTTTATGATTATGAAATAAAGACTAAATAACAATTGTCAAAAAAAAGATATATAATATACATATATATAAGATATATATTATGTATATATACATATATATGTATATTATATATAATATATAATATACATATATATAAGATATATATTATGTATATATACATATATATGTATATTATATATAATATATAATAATATATTATATATAAAATATATAATATATTATATACAAAATATTTAATAAATTATATATAAAATATATAATATATTATATATATAAATTATATATGATATATAATAATAAGATATTTATATTTTATATATAAATTATATATGATATATAATAATAAGATATATATTATATATAAATTAATATATAATAAATATCTTATATATAATATACATAGATTATATATATCTTATATATAATATATAATTTACAATCTGTTATAAACTGTGGCTTCCGTCTTATTGAGTGCTCTCTCTCTCTCAGACTACTTGGCTAGGGGAGGTCAGCTGTCAGATCATGTACAACCCTATGTAGAAGTCCACATGACAAGGAACTGAGATGGGGTAATGCCTATGTTAGTAAGGTTGAAAGCAGATAAGCCCCTCCCCACCCTACTTGAAAGATGGAGACTGCAGCCACAGCTAAGAGCTTGACTGAAACCTCATGAGACAGAGGAACCCAGCTCAGCCAGGCCCAGATTCCTGCACAGATGAAACCATGAGCAAATACATATTTGTTACTTTAATCTGCTAAGTTTTGTAAGAATTTGCTAAACAGCAATAGATACCTTATAGTATAATAAAGATGCAAAACCTTCCCCTCTGTTAAACTCCAACTGCATTCTTTATCCCTCATCTCGTGTCTCACCTCATGGTATTTACCACTTTTTAACCCATATTACAGATGTATGTCATTTATTCTGCCAGTCTATAAAACTTCTGGAGAGCAGAAACTCAGTGCTATTAATTTTTGAATTCCTATAGGTCCCAGGAAACTATAGGTTCCCACGAGCCTTACAAGAAGCAAATGCTGACTAATATCTGATTAGTAAATCTGTGAATAAATGTTGCCTTTAAGGACCAAGGAACAGTTTGGCAACTTTATGGTAGACGAGGCCTCTATTTGGTCTTCTCATAATTTCCCTTGATTATTCACACATTTTAAACATATTAATAACTGACTTCCAAGTATAATCTCTGCTTGAAGTTTCTTTATCTTACTGTAAAAGATACACTTAAACCTTGAGTCAGGCTGGGCACAGTGGCTCACACCTGTAATGCCAGCACTTTGGGAGGCTGAGGTAGGTGGAACACTGGAGGTCAGGAGTTGAGACCAGCCTGGTCAACATGGCGAAATCTTGTCCCTACTAAAAATAAAAAAAATTAGCCAGGCATGGTGGCATGTTTCTGTATTCCCAGCTACTGGGGAAGAAGGAGAATCACTTGAACCCAGGAGGTGGAGGTTGCAGTGAGCCAAGATCACGCCACTGCACTCCAGGCTGGGAGATAGAATGAGACCCTGTATCAAAAACAAAACAAAACAAAACAAAACAAAACAACAAAGCCTTGAGTAAATGACCTGTCTCCATTGTTTCTTTACAATGAAGGAACTTCATAACATGTGATCATAAATTAATGCAAATCTCTATATTTCAATTACCAAAAGAATACAGTTTATGTAAAAATGGGTACATAATCATTTGAAACTCTATAGAAAATGAGATTGTCTTCACTGGCAATTAACGGACTGTTAACTTATAAACAGCAAAGCAATGTTTTACTTGAAGTTATACTTTTACACTCTTGTCCCTTACTACTATATTATCCTTTCACATAAAACATAACTGCTACAGGAAGGAGAGGAAAGTGGTGAGACCGACTGGATTAAGTGGGACCCCTGAGCTTGAGCTACATCAACATTGCTTGAGTGGCAGAATGCATCTCTCTGGTTACTATGCACATCAAGAAAAATCAGACCCAGTTTTAAGGAACTTAAACAGAACCAGAGATTTAACAAAGGTGTTTAATTATATTAAAGGACATTTAAAGGATGCTCTTTTGCTGCCATCAAAAGGGAAGTAATAATGGAAAGAAACTTTAAGTAAATATTGTCATAGAACAGTTAAGATATTGCCGGGTGCAGTGGCTCATGTCTGTAATCTCAGCACTTTGGAAGGCCAAGGCGAGTGGATCGCTTGAGGTCAGGAGTTCGAGACCAGCGTGGCCAACACAGTGGAAACCCATCTCTACTAAAAATACAAAAATGAGCCAGGCATGGTGGCTCATGCCTGTAATCCTAGCTACTCAGGGGACTGAGTCAGGAGGAGAATCACTTGAACCGGGGAGGTGGAGGTTGCAGTGAGCCGAGATTGCACCACTGCACTCCAGCCTGGATGACAGAGTGAGAGTCCATAAAAAAAAAATGTGAGAAAAATCTGTCACAGGATCAGCAGAGCAACTGATATCTTTGTCTTCATTTCTTCCCGCAAAAAGGAGGAAACAGTAAAACAATGTTGTATCTGTATAATTGTGGACTAACTATGACTCACTGGACACATGGAAGATGTCAGTAAAACTACTCAGGGTAAATCTGCTTTCATGTGTCTTCCATGCCCTCCCTTCAGCGCAGAATGTTGCTGTCAATGACATTGTTATCTGAGGATCTTTCTACTGGTGACTTTAATTACTTTCTCATCAAAGCCGCATCGGACAGCTCCAGAAATTTCTTCTTTGCCTCCTAGGACACCTTAAAGGACAAATGATTCTCCTCCCTCTGTTGTTCATCAGGAATGGCAGGAAATCATTTGGTGTCGCCAACTTCAGTAAGGCTCCTCGGGAACTACCCTCGCATGGCGGGAACAGAAACACGAGAGCAGCTCTGAGTATTCTGCCCTTAACACACGTGGCACTGCCTGAGCTGAGGTTCTCCGATTCCAATCAGGCTGACTGGTGAGAAGGTATTCAAGGACTTTTTGTTTTACATATGTTTTTGTGAATAAATTTTTGAGGGCATTAAAATGTTTCCATTTCATCGGAGTCACATGGCCTGGTAAGACAAGAATTCAATTTTGAAAACTTGCAGTGCGCATCGAGCAAACAGCAACGCTGGGTGCAAATGCTGAGAATAAATGAACACTGGACTGAGGGGTGAGACCCTGGATGTCAGCCTTGACTCTGGCATTGTCACTTCAAGGATTTTGTTTTAAAAAAAAAGTAAAGCAAAGCCATATTTTCCTACTTATTTAGAACTATGAACTGGCATGCCTGCTAATAGAATCACAACTTTGTGACTGAAAAGAACTTTAGAAATCGGAGTTGCCTCCTCCCGCCGCAGCTTTATAGAGAGGCGAGCTCACATATTTGCAGTGCATCGTCAAGTGCCCGGGCTCGGTAAAGGGTTGGTTCCAGGCTTGGTCCACAAATGAGCCAGCTCTCCCTCCTGTCTCCTTTCTTCTTACCCTCAGTGACCAGTCCAGGGATCTCTCCAGGACCCCATGGAAATCAGCGTCCACTCTGATGTCCCTTTCCTGAGATGCCCGGCCACAAATCTGAGAAATGCCTCCATTCTGTGCTCTGTGAAATTTTCAACTGCCATAAAGAGGTTAAAAAGTGGCATACTGTTTCCTTGAATCGTTTCCATAAGTGATTTTTGGGAGACTAGATGCGAATCTCCTCAGATGAGCATCTTAAAGGGAAGATTTCCTTTTCAGGAAAGCACTTAGTTGTCATTAGCTGACAGGATGTCTTGTCACCGTCCTTCATGGGTGGCTGCAGCAGAGTGCTGTCAGGCAGTGCTGGGCCTGAGGGGCCCGAGCACCCACTGTGAGCGATTATTACTGCACCTGGGCCACTTTGCCACCTTGGTGATGGGGCGAAGGCACTCTAGTGAATTACGCCTCACTCAGCTGGAAGACAGACGCTGATTGTAGGAGAAGGGGAGGGGAACGCTGGCCTCCTTCCCAAGTCTAACCTCATTACTGCAGAGCCAATGGGCTTGCGTCTCTCATCTCTAGCCCCCTTTTCCATATTGTGTTTTGGGAACCAGGTTAGGTAGGCAAGTGGTCAGTTGATGAACAAGCGAGACATTCCAACCTCACATCATTCTTAGAGTCTCTGCTTATGACTTGAGTTCCTGGATTTCACCACCTTTTCTTGGAAGAATTCGATTTTTAAAACTCACTGAGTGCTTGTTGATTGTTGAGGAATAATAACAATGATAATTTTAAAAAATTAAATCTCACACTCGCTGAGCATGTAAATATCCCAGGCTCTGTGCTACACACATACATGAGGACATTCAGTCCTCACAAGAATTCGATGAGGTCAAATCAGTTACAATCCTCATCTCTCAGGTCAGGAAAGTGAGGTGACAGGGGTGAGGTCTCTTGCCCGAGAGTCCAGGGAGGGCTCGTTAGGGGTAGACTCGCTCGGGTTTGGGTCCCAGGGTCCTTCTGCAGGGCTGCCTCCTAAACCACCACCCAGTACTCGAGAAACTTGCAGCATCCTTGCTAACCTTAGTACAAGACAGCATCAAATAATTACTAAATAGGGGTAAAAGCAACGCGATGCAGAAGTGCAAGGGAGAAAGATTTGGTTGTGAGTCAGAGCGTGTGAGAAGATGGCAGGCCTTCCTGGCAGAGGCATGAGTGGAGGATACACAGTGACGTGAGGGTCTGGAGGGCTCAATCTGTCTCGGGAAGGGCGGGGTGCGGCGTGCCCACAGTGTGTGCTCTGTGGAGCTCAGGGTGGGGAACAGCCTAGAAGACAGTTTGTAGCAAAGTGGGTTTGAATCCAAACAAAGGTGGGTGGATTTTCTTCGGCAGACCAGAGGTCTTTTAAATTTTAGAGAAGAGTGTGGTGAGACCCCTGTGTTTCAGGGAGAGGAAACCTGGATGTCAGGAGGGGGATGTAGGTAAGAGAGATTGGAGTAGGGAGGCCCATCAGGGTTCCAGGTGAGAGGTGGGCAGGGGCAGGTGGGATGGATGGGGAGCAGAGGTGTGGTGCTGCAGGGCCCGGTGACAGTGTGCTTGTACAGAGGGACAAACATGAGTTCACATAGGGCCCTCGTAACTAACCTGGGTGGCTGAGAGGCTGGTGGAGCCTCTGGCCAAGGGAAGCCCAGGGAAGGAAAGACTGGGAGCTGCTTCGGAGTTGAAGATTATAACCCAGTTACAGACTCAGTTCTTCCATGTGTGAGGCTCCTCATGGCCCAGGGAGAGATGAGGGCTGCAGTCCATGTAGACATGCTTAGAAAGCCATCACAGCGGGTGGATGGACCCGGAAGTCAGCGGAGAAGGAGGAGCCGAGGATGAGGGCTGATCGGAGTACCTTCCCGCAGCGAGCAGCAGTGGAGCATGGGGTGTTGTCTGAGAGATGAAGCGGGTGAGTCAAGAAATGGGAGGAGAGGGCTTCAGGAAGCGGAGAACTTTTACCATGTCCATTACAAAAGGATTTTTTTTAAAAAAAGACAATTGACAGAGAGGAACCAACTAGCCGTGGCAAACAGAAATACAGCAGTTCTCCGCCGTCTCCCTGCTCCGCTCAGACTGTTCTCATGATTTATTTCGGCCAGATGAAGATGTGCTTCTGTGTAACTGGGAGCAGTCAGTTAAGGAAATGAAAGGCAGAAAGGCTGCTGCAGCAGAAGTATTTAAGTTTTAGTTTTTTCTGCAGCTGTGCTTTCTCCACTTCTCAGCAACCAGAATTTCCTTACCCTGTTCTTTGTTTCTTGGAATTAAACAGAAGCTTTTTCTTTTCTCCAACTGGTTTTTAAAAAAGAGATCCTAGGGCCATATATTTTTATTTTCAGTGTTTATGCCATATATGCCATCTAAGCATAGGAGTGCTTTATTTCGTTTAAACTTTAGCATACCTAATTAACTAACTCATTCCTTTATCCCCAATTTTAGGATGGGCAAATCAAAGTTAAGAGTTCGCCTAAAATTAAACACTGTAGGTTAGGCAGTTTCAAAAAGAAAGAAGAAAGAAAGAAAGAAAGAAGAAAAAGAAAGAAAGAAAGAAAGAAAGAAAGAAAGAAAGAAAGGAAGGAAGGAGAGAGAGAGAGAGAGAGAGAGAGAGAGAGAGAGAGAGAGAGAGAGAAAGAAAGAAAGAAAGAAAGAAAGAAAGAAAGAAAGAAAAGAACTGTTTCATGTTTTCATGTTCCACTGACCTCTGCAGGCAAATCCCATCTCAGCCCTATGCTTGTTGATTTATGCCACTTACAGATTCTTACAACAAGCTGCCACTGAAATCATCACATTCCGCCTCTTCCTTTACTGACCGAAGATCACTCTGGTTAAATCATTTACCCAAAGACCTGGGGTCGAAAATGTCTGGATGTCCCTGTAAAAGCCCACAACTTCCACAGCTGAAGTTTCTCCTCGCCACTCACAAGGTCAGTCCCACTCCTTCAGGTGAAACTTGTCTTAGACAGGAGGGATTTAAGAAACTCTAGTGTAGAACCAGAGCAGGCGGGTCCCCCTTGCTGCCTGCCAGGGCTGCCACGCCTCTCCAACACAGTTACACACAGCTCCGGCTTTATTCCTGAGAAGTGGTCTCCAGTGCTCCCAGGTTTGGCAACTACGTGTCTGCCTTGTTTCTGTGCCTCATGGTCCTACGTCCACCTCTTAGTTCTTCCTAGACACTAGAGCCTCCTGGACCCCTGCTCCGTCCCCTCCTGGTGCCGTGGTTCCATCTTGGAGCCTGGGGTCCCTCCGCCTCCAGTAGTCTCCAAGTTTTGATTGCTCTTGCCCAGTTGCCAACCTTTGCCACCCGCCAGGAGACCTCAGGGCTTTTCCAGGATCATTGTGTCCACAGAGTCCAGAAGCCTTCTACCTGATGGTTTGGACGTCCAGCTCCTCTGGGTTGTGTCTGTTCCTTTGGGGCCTGCACCACCCCACTCGGGGGCAGTTTCTGGGTCCTGACTCCACACCTAGTCTTCCTTATCCTGCTGCAGTTCCCTGGGCCGCACCTTGAGGTTAGGACTCAGAAGTTAGGACTCCTAACTTCTGAGCCAGTGTTGTTTTGATTGAGCCATGCTTTGTCTTTTGTTCCCTGTTTGTTCTGGGTCTGCCACTTCCTAGCAATGTACATTTGGGCAAACTCTGGGCAACAATCCTACTGGAAGAAAAATCAGGATGATCATCCTAACTTGCGAGGGTCGTTAGGAGGATGAATGAGCTGTGGTATATACTTGGCATTCAAAATTGTTTCACCTTCCCTGAAGGCTCTTATGTAACTGCTCATCCCTTTGTCTTACTAATTGCCTGCTCCTTCCCTATGTGATAGGGGCTTACTGAAGGGATAGGTACCCTTGGAGACAGGCATCGCAGCAGCACTGGGATGCTGCTCCACCTGTCTTCACTCACTGACGAGGAAAGAGGTGGGCGCCTTTGAAAGTAGGATCACATCTGCAGGTTAGTGGCACATGGACTTGCAATAAACACATCATGAAATGAAATCTGTTGCCCTAGTTTCATGGTCTTTTTAAGGCCTTTCTTGGCCTGTGTTTTGTCTCCCATGAAAGAATGAATACAATTAGACTCCCTTCTGAAAGTGTAAAAGCAAAAATCCTCAGATGGAACAAAATTCAATGAGACCGCTTAACTGAAATATTTAATAAGAAGAAAGCAGCCTTTGCAGTGTTTGATCTTCTTAGGAACGGTCTTTTCCGTGAGCACCTTCTGGTGCCTGGTGCTCCATAGATGTGATCTTACTTAGTCCTCACAAGAACCCTGGAGAGGCTCAGAAACTTCCTCGGTGTCAGTGGGAAGGAGTGTGGTGGAGCCAGTGTTGAGCCCAGGGCATCTGACCCAAGGGCCTGCTCTGCTCACTCCATGGAGCTGCCTCTCAGCTCATCAGGCCCAGGAACGTGCAACAGACAGGTTCACGGCTCCAGCAAGAGCAGTGTGGACAGCGAGACTCGGAGACACTGAAGCTCGTCTAAGTGCATAATTCTCAAGAAGGATGCTGAAAATTGCTTTAATGACCACTGTAACTCCATAATCAAACACTTGGAGTTCCTTCCTCTCCCTCCACGGGGTGGCGATTTCTGGGGATGAGTACGACAGCTCCGCTTGAGACCTGACAAGTTCCCACTCTGCTCCTCCGCATTTGAAAAACCCAAGTCCTCTCCATGCAAGGCTGGCCCTGGATTCTTTCTGGCCATGGCCTTTGTTGGGAGGCTACCTCTCTGGCATCCCAGGCTCCCTGTGATTTTGAGATTGTTCACTTGGAGTCCTGCAGTCGCCTTAGGACTCCACAGAAGCCCCTGATGAGCCATGATGGGATTCGCTGGCTGGGGAAGCTCAGAGAAGGATCACTGTTCTTGGCCATCTTTCTGATTTCCTGGCTTCAGGATTTAGATATGGGTGACAAGGACAAACACATGTGAATCCTTTTCTACTAAGAACTCCTATAAGCTATGGATGGTTCCAAGCACGTACTTATTGAATATGTTAGCTGATAATAATTCGCTCTCTTCCTGCCTTGTGTATTTACTGACTCTCTAAGGAAGTAAAAGGCATCAGGGTCTCACTTCTCATTCATTCTCTCACTCATTCCTGTGGTACATATTGAGGGATTCATATGCATCAGATAACATATTAGACATTTGTGGCCAAAGGGCCAAACAGGGATATGTGTTATTGTCCTAATTTACAGCTGGGGCAAACGAGGCTCAGAAGCATTAAACAATTTTCCCTAAATCACAGCGCTCACAAAAGAAAGAACTGGGATCAAGTGCTTGTTGGCACACATGCTGACATCTACGTGAAGCTTCTTTGGCAGGAGAAGAGAAAGTAGGTAAGACCTTGGTTCTGGGGCCAGGCAGACCTGGGCCTTTCTGGCAGTTGCATGTATATATTTATATACATGATGTAAGGGATTGTGGGCAGGGCACTTAACCCTGGTGAGGCCCAGTCTCATCTGTGCAACGAGATAGTGATAGCAGCTACCCGTAGAGGTGCTATGAGGACTGGATAAGGTGCTTTGAGTACAGTACTGAGCACAGGTAATGCGGATAGGTGGTAGGGACTATTATTTTTTAACCATTATTTCTGATACGAAATGGAGAGGCTGGAAGAAAAGATGCAACTAGGGAGCACTTAGGCTTCAATCACTGCACCATATAGATCAATCAAAGTTAAATTTTCCCATTAATTCCCTGATTGCCTTCATTATCATATTAAATTTTACAAGTCTTTTTACTGTCAAATCACTTCTATCCAAAGGCCATGGCTCAGATCAGATGTCATACACTCAGAGGCTGAGGAGGAACAGAGACATCTCATCATTGACCAGGGTCAATGGATCATTCACAAATTGGCTGAGACTACATAATCTACATGTGTTTTACAGATGGTTCAGAACCACATGGCACCGAGGATGCCCACTGCTGTGAGGTCCAGATGCTGGTCCGTTCTGCACGTGGGTGGAAGAGCTCACTTAGAGAGAAGAAAGTCAGCCGAGACACCTCGGGGCCTATTTCCATTACACACATTCTCCTTTAACAGAGACCTCTGAACACTGAAGTGGCAACAGTGAAATGATTGTGGTCAAATGACTCTGTTTTGGTAAAGTCATACCGTTTTGGACGAAGTGTGTTCTAAACTCACTTCCTTCTCTAGACTCCTGGAGTCTGGACTATCAAAGGGAATTGAAGAAATTTCAAAATCAAAGAAATCTGGGAATTGCAGAGTTTCAAGAGCGTGCTCCATCAGCGGGATCTGCGGACTCCTGGTCCCTGCTCGGAGTCAAGTGCTGTACATGTGACAAGTTTCGGTGTTGTTCTCTGTTAAGCTGTTTCTCTGCACTGATAGAATCTTGGAAGCCAAGAGGTGATTGACCTGCTGGTGTCTCTCGGTTCTTCTCACCATAAACAACGTGATGAGACTTTTGAAGTCTTCAGGAAGCAAACAAGGAAAGGCAGCAGCTATGCTGTCAGCTGCCAACATCACTATAATTTAAGCTTTCCAGAGAGCAAACCCCAGTGTGGGTGGCAGCTCTCCTGTCTGCTGCTATTAGATTTCCATGTCCTCTCTCTGGCCCCTCTCAGCTTGCCCATCCAGGCTGCCAGGCCTGGTTCTTTGCTACATGTGTCCAATTCGACTGTGACAATTCTGATGGCTTGACTTCCACAGAAAATGTGAGGGTTTCTCCTCTGGCCCAATGAGTGTTAAGAGAGCTGGGTTAGAACTGGTGTCTCAGGCAAATTGCTCTTCATTCCCATGAAGCAGAGAAACACTTTAAAAGAATGTCTAAATCATCTGGTGTATTAAGGCATCAAGTTCTTGCACAAATTGTACCAGACATTTTTTTCGTTGTGGCAAGACAGGCATTTTGCAAAGATGTCAAATCACATAAAGCCGCAGCCCAACACAGCATCAAAGACATAATCTGGGCTTGTCGCTTTGTCAGGCAGGAGTTCCCATTAATAAACCCAGCGGGCGAAGTGGAATCTAAACACACTCTGTACCTCCACCATGATGGACAGGTGAATGCCTTGGCAAGAGTTACTGCGGTTCTCCTGGCCCCTAGATATCTATTTTCCTTTGATTTTCTACAAAAAGCAGCCAGCAAGACAAGCAGGAATCTAGAGCAGTATACATTCAGAGCTTTGGTCAAAGCCTTACTATTGAGAAACAGGGCGTGCTTGGACTCAGCAGATTCAGGCATGTGAACTGTTGGACTTATTATGTATAGATCACAGAAATTAAAACAACAAGTGGGTTAGCAAGATGAATGGACACAAGGGCCTTTCTGTAGTGAGCATGGAAATGGACGTTTGCTTGTTCTTTCTTCAGACTGGAAGCTCCTGGGGAAATGATGCTACCATTGCCCCCCAAAACACAAAGTGCAATTGGCATTCCACATACAGGGGGTTTTTGACAAGGGTTGCTGCTGATTATGGTTGCTAAATAAGCCGTCGGATTAATTTCCTTGTCTGTAATCAAGGAAGGAAGGAACTGTGCTCTAATAATTTTTATTATAAAATTCAGTGACTCTGTGTCTTGTGAGTCTATCTATTGTCTATCTATCTGTCTATCTATCTATCTGTCTGTCTGTCTGTCTGTCTATCTGTCTATCTATCTATCGTCTGTCTATCGATCTACCTAGCTACCTACCTGTTTTTCCTATCTATCTACCCATCTATCTAATCTATCTTCATACATACACGTTTTTCCCTCCTAATGTTAACAGACACCAAGAGAAACTGTTCATATTTTGCCTACTCTGAGGACACTGTAAAACAGAGTTCAAGGTATTAAAAAAACCACATGTACACACACACGTGTAGACGCTTTCAGAAACTACTCCTGGGCCTTCCCTCTGCTCTTCTCTTTCTCCAAGGCTACAGCAGGCAGGTTGAGGGCATAAAGAGGACTGAGAAGAGTGAGTGATGCAGGGCCGATACTTGGGTCAGGTCGGAAGGGGTGCAGCCCGGTGTGCCCTGGCGTCCTGTGAGCTTCTGGGATGTGATACTTCCCAGGTCTCAGCAGTGAACCCATAAAGCTTTTTATTAAGTAGAAAATTGTTGCTCACTCCTGAAGTCACTTATGAAATGTCTGTTGAATAAATGAAGGAGAGAAGGCAGAAAAGAAAAAGAGGCAGAAGAGACAAGGAAGTTGGTGGGGAAAGGCTAGTGGAAGCTCTGACAGCATGTTTTGAACCCTCAGAAGACGGGAACGTTAAACTGTCTCACAAGCAGCTTGCTTTCCCCAGCTTTGCTTACAGTGGACACTCAATACAGACTTGAGTGATTAATACGGTGAGAGAAATGGAACTGCAACCTTTTAATTGCTTAATTGGTGACCATAAAGTGAAGGCTGACTGCCAAAAGGATAATGGTTATCTGTATTTGGGCGATATTTTTCTAAAGGTAAGTCTATTTATTTTTATTTGCCCTTTACTGACAGGTGCCTAAAAAACGGTTTGAAAAAGTTATTTCTAATTCACTTATCTTACTTCAATTATAGATCTTTCTCACAGAAGGAGCCTAGCTACTTGAAGTTTGAAAATAGAAAAATGTTAGGAAAACTACTTAAAAGCCCAAGAACTCAACTGATAAGAGATCCTTTTTCACCCTAAAGGCAAAATTTGTGGTTAATGAAAACTGGTTGAACAAAGGTGTACCTAGCCATCTGTAGATGCTTGAAGCTGATATGATACGTTATTTTTAAAAATCAGCAACATTTAATTGAATTACTGATGAAGTGGAATAGGTCCAAGTGCTCTGTTAGAGACAGGAGGTTAGATTCTGCAGGGACAGAACGGTGTCTAGGTGAAGCAACCTACAACCGGGACTGCAGTGACATGTGAGATGCCTCTCGTGGCTGTGAAGAGTGTCTTATGATGGGAACCAAACCCCTGCCCTTTCTGAGTCTGATTTGTGATGCTCCCGGCCTGGGTGGAGCTGGCAGAGGTCTGTTTTCTCCACTGTGGCTCCACATCCCACTCAGGCAGGTCTCTGGGCCCGGTCTCCCTTCCACTTTGCCGTGTTTTCCCTGCCAGGTTCTCATATCCAATCATCTGGCTCCAGCTTGTGAACCTGCCCCTGGTCCTTATCTGCTTCCCTTGCTGGAAGATTCACTCTGATGGGCATTATCCTGAATGCTACCCCCACTCTCCTTAACCCTGATCAAGACAAAGGAGGATGTGCCCATGGTTTTTCCCCATGACATGCACTGGTCCATATTTTCACAGTGAAAATTACAGCAACACTTTGAATCATAGTAAAAGTCTCTCATCATTTTGTATACAAGTTCAGAAATGGATGGAGCTTATTATGGCTGGGTCAGTTCTGGTAGGGAAGGATGTGCATATGGCCTCCTGGAGGATGCTAACCCCACTTGCTAAGAAGTGTGGCCTTGTGAGCACCATAGGAATGACAGGGTTACTCTTTTGGGCCCGCATTGGCCAGTGAGAAAGTGTCTTATCTTTGAAGGAAACCTCAATCCTGAGTTCGTTAAAGCAATGTTACTAAGACCTATTTGCACAGTAGTTTGTGTTCTAAGTGTCTAAGTGTGTGGTCTGCATGAGTGAAGGTGGCTCCAGAGCAAACACAGCCAGGACCCAGCACAGGGCAGTTCCAACCTCTACCCTCCACACAGGGGCAGGTACCCTGGTGCACTAGTTCCCAAAGTGTGGTCAGCAGACCACTGAAGTCCTCATACCCTTCCCAAGGGTATTTGAAGTAGAAACTGTTTTCATAATAATTCTAAGACATTTTCCCATGACTTATTGACCAGAGTTTCCTAGAGGCTACCTAGTGCTATCGCAACAGACTGAAAACAGAAGGAGATACAAGAATCGTCTACTGTTAGCCACATGTGAAAAAGATTTGCAAAAATACAAAATGATGTCTTTCTCATTAATTTTTTTGTTTCAATACTCAGGCTATTTTTCATAAGGTAGTTTACTTTTGTTAACATGCAATGCTAATTTTATTACCGTTAATTTCAAATGAATTAATAAATACGTATTTAAATTTTCTGTTTTGATTTCTAATATGGTAATATCATATGAGATATGACATCATCATATCATAATGGTAATTGACAGGTGTAACCAATACAAACCAAGGCCTTTTCAGGTCCTTCAGTGATCTTTGAGTGAAAAGAGGATCCTGATCACAAAACGCTTGTGAACGGCTGCCCGCATGGAGAAGACCTGGCCTTTGGCCCAAGATGGACCCAGGCTTGAATCCTGACTTGTCGCCTTAGTGCTGAGGCTGTTGGCAAGCAGCCTGCCTTTGGTGAGCTTCAGCTTGCTCGTGTGTGGAATGTGGGTCACGCTAATCCCTGGGGAGGTTCTGCAGGTAGGATGGGGTAGAAGAGCAGAGGTTGTGCGTGGGCAGGGCACCCCAGTTGTGGGAGCCTCGGCTGGAGTTACAGCCACAGCTGTGGACAGCCCTCCCACAGGTCCACTAGCGGAGTGGAGAGGTGAGTGACTGTGTTCATCCCTTTGTCCTCAGCCTTAGCTGGTGCAAAGAGGCTGCTTTAGTGAACTTCCAGGACCTGACTCACTCATGTAGGCTCACTCTCCTTTCCTTTTGTGAAGATTCATGATAACCAGCATGCCTCCTACTCCCTCTGTACTCTGGGATACCAGACGGCAGGAAATGAACCATTTCACTCACAAAGAGAGCTGTCTTCAGGACTGCCACAACGAATGCCAGCTGGCCGGCATGTCCTCTCAGGTTGCAGGTGGAGCAAGTGAAGCACAAAGCATCAGACTCATGTCTGCAGTTCCAAAGCGGGGAGTCAGTGTGCAAATGCTGGCGCCTGCATGTCTCCAGGTTACTGACCCAGATGCCATGCTTTCCCTGGGGCAGGCACCTGCACTTGACCTAGCAGGTACACCATCCATAAGGAACAGCGTGAGCAGCGTGTACCTGTGAGCCGAGTGCTAAGTGTGTGTGGATGAGTTGATGCATCATCTGCTTGTGGCTTCTCTCACTGTGTGTGCCTTTAAGATATGACTCAAATTCTCTGAGCACGTCCATGATACTGAGGCCTTCAGTGGTCCTCCTGGAGAGGTAGTATTGTTTCTCGCAAAACAGGGCAGCAGACAGGCGGGCAATCTTGTGAACACAACATGGAAGAGGGAAGGCAAGGCATGACCACCCCAGATTTTAGAAGCAGTCTGTGACTACATCTGGGTCTGTGTTATTCAGCAGCCCATTGCTCACTCCACGTGTAGGATTCTAGAGCTTTTCATTCACTGTTGAAATGGAGACCTTTTGGGTTTAGATTAGACCATTGGATTTGGAAGCACGGGGAACAGCTGACTCAGCTGTCCTTGCTCAGGCTGTCTCTCTGCCATCCTCTCCTCAAGCCACGCTGACTCTCTTGTTACCACCCCGTGGGGACTCCTGCTCTCACTGTCAGCCTCAAAGAGAAAATGATCCCACAGAGACTTGGGTTCTTGTACTGCTAGGTGCTTCTCCATGTGGTCTAGCGATTCCTTGCCTCAAGGGGTCCATGTCAGGACCCCAGACACCAGAACTGGGAGGTGTGGGGATCAGGTCTGAACTAGATGTTTTTCAGCCTTTCTTAGAGAGAGACAATATTTAGGCAGAACATTTCTAGGGGACGGGGAGTCCGATGACAGAAGGATGCCATGGGAATCTTAGAAGGGGCACCCGTCACAGACTAGAGGATCTCAGATCCAGCAGAGATGCTGCTACCTCTGTTGGTTTCCTTGGGCTCTGAAACCTGCCATTTGGAAGGCGGACTTAGATGTTGGTTGTGTTCACTGAAGCGAAGTTCTCTTCATTCTCCTTTAGTTTTTATAGGTGTTTTGAGATTTCCACCTGTCCAAACTATGCTGGGAAAGACAAAGGAATGAATGCATCGGAGCTGCCCTTGTGTGTGAGTTTTTAAGGAAGAGCAACTTAGCATGTTGGGGGCAGTAGGAGAAACCCCAGGGGCGGAACCTGAGGACACTGAAGCTTCTTGATTCTCCCTTCCAAGGTGTGGGTGAACAGGGTTACTCCTGTCCTGGAGGTCTGTTTCCCGTAATCTCATAGCCTCACCAAGTCTCCACGTTGGACTCCTGTGCCCACCTCTGACCGCTCCCCTCTTCTCTTCTGTTCTTGGGTTAACTTACTTCGCCCAGCCCTTCTATGCAGAATAAAGATCTGACAGAGCCTTTGGTCTCATCCTTGTGGTCAACCAGCCAGGCTGCCCTCCCGACGGCTGCATTGGCATGAGTGCCCATCTCAGAGCTGTGAGCAGTTTCCTTGCTGAGTCCACATGGGATGACAGACTTGGATTCCTGTCTGTGCCCTTATGCCAAGAACCCAAGGTCTCTACTGCACTTCTACAAATTCTGCAGGTAGGGATGGGAATAGGAACATGCATGTTAAATGACTGATAGAAATAGCAAGAAAGGTTTAATGAAATGAGGCAGAAATCAAGATTATGGGGACTATTCT
This sequence comes from Callimico goeldii, assembly GCA_963573925.1. NCBI lineage: Eukaryota > Metazoa > Chordata > Mammalia > Primates > Cebidae > Callimico > Callimico goeldii. Next base: position 7,974 of record CAUYOR010141415.1, on the reverse strand, counting down.
GCTCACACAGTAATTGTAACCTCTGAGCTATCATTGGGAAGAAGTTAGCTCACAAACCTATTGTTCCGCTACTGGCTCATTCCAGAAAGAGTGAATGGAAGCGTTGGCAGTACTCCAGGCTGAATTATCTTTTCCTTCGCTTCTTTCTGCCTCCCCATGGTAGACATTCGTCTTCTGTACACGTGGACGTAATGAGTGTAGAAAATGCTAGGCCTGGAGAGGGTGGGTGGCTCTGCCATGCAGTCCTGTTGGGACAAATATTGTAGAAAGCCCAAACTCCCTGCTGGGAAGTCAGTGTGGGGAAAGAGGCTCCAATTCCACTCGAAATAAATCTCTTCCCTTGTGATAAACCTAGAAAACAACACTCACTACTTCCAGAAAATCCTCCTTGGAGGTATTCAGAGGAATGAAATATACAGTGCTCTGGTGTAATAAAATATTGCCATGATGAATATTATTAAACTTTTTAATTTGAAATATTATGAAATTCAACAGACACTGAAACTTTTGCAGAAAAGCACATGGTTTCTATAGAGTTCCACATGTACTAAAATGTTATTTTTTTCAGATGATAATATTTGAAAGCAACAAGAATCTTAAAAACTCTCTAGGGAAATGGTCACATTGGCTGATCTTGCAATGAATTTGCCAACATGTTTTATTTGGCTTTATCATTTTAAATATAAATGTCTTCAGTTTTGCTATCAAGCCCTATATCCTCACAACTCTGCCTGGTTTCGCACATTCTAGGTCCTTCTTGTCTCCTTCTGGGTGTTATTAATGTGATGCTGGATTGGTACTCAGTGTCTTTATTTTAAAGGTGAAGGTCCAGAGAGGTGAAATAATTAACCTAAAGCCACAGAGCCAATTAATGCCCAAGCAAAGATGAACACTCCCCTCTCCGCCGTGCGGTCTTTCACCAAAGGATGCTCTCTCCTTATTTTTTAATCCTATCAACAAAGAATGGAGAGATTCCGATGTCTTTTTAGATAGCATACTATTTTAGGCGGATGTAGAAATTCATAAAGACATAAAATGGTATTTGCAGAATGACAACCCTGGGCCAATATCTAAACAAGAACCTTTAACCCCCGATGACCCCTTCACTTGGGTGGATAGGCACGGGGTGAGGGTGTACAGCGAGGGACGTGATGGCCCATGGCACTCCTCCTCATCTGTCTCTCTGAAGCTGCTCTGAGGTGAGCAGGTGCAGGGTCAGGATTATATCCGGGAACGCTTTTTGCTCTGGGCAGCCCTTTTGGAGATAGACAGAGGTTTTGATGAGGGAAAGTTCTACCCCTTCCATCCTCTGAACGTGCACATATCCCTGGTGGGGATATCAGGGTTCTTTTTCTGTATATAAAAACAACGTTCTATCTGTCATCACATGCTAGACTAGATAGATTTTCACTAAAGCCATGGGACATTTTGGGTTGGGCTGATTTCAATAATGCTGTGACATATACGTGGGAGCTGGTCAAAGAGATCAATCCCTGAAAGGAGTGACTGGAGGAGCCCCTGGTGGTTCCCAGCCTCAAGGACGATGAGTGGGTACAGGCTCCCACTGAGTAGCCCATGACTCCTACATAGAATCTGCTAAGGTCTGAATCAGCATCTGAAGCTGGACCATGACATCAAGGTTTTTAAGGATTTGCACTGAAGCTGGAAGACCATTGATGAAGGACTTAGTTGAAAATAAGCTCAGTGACAATGAGACTTAGAATGCACCCACCCGTGGGCTTGAGAGTGGTGTGCACATGCCTGTGTGTGCACTCCTGTGTGTGCGTGTGTGGTGGGGTGCAGTGGCAGGACTGAGTTCCTAGGAAAAAGAAAACACTGAATTCATTAAAGGCACAGCTCCAATGGAGGTAAGGTCATGCCCCGTTGAGCTGTGCAGTAGCCATCCTGGTTGTTCCTGACGGTGCCAATTGACCACCTGTTGCTTTTGGGTCACAAGCTTCCAAACCCCAACCTAACCCACAGCAGACAGATGCTTGTTTTAATATGTGGCTGTGCTGCTCCCAGGTAGGAGCTGGCAATCTTTTGACTCAAGCAGTGAGAACGGCTCTGCTTTCCCTGCATTGTTTCCTGAAGACTTTCCCACTAAGATTACCCAATAGCGGACAGAATGACTGTGGCTAGAGAAAGTTTAGTAGTACTTGTATTATTTACACACACAGGGTCTAGTGAACAAGTGTGGTGAATGCCCACAAAACCTGCCCCTTAAAGATTTTTCCCTTGAAATTAAAGAGAATAATGGAGGCAAAAAGTTAGTTTCCTTTTGAGTTATCTAGAATATTGCCTTATTTTTTGCTTTATATGTACAGACATAGAATTAGGCCAGTGAATCATAGAGCAAAGGTGGAGAAACACCCGTCTTTGAATAAAAAGACCGCCTTTGAAAATTAACCTGAATTTGCTTTATCTTATATGTTCTATGCAAACTTCTGCCCTGCAAATGAAAGTGTGACAGTGGTTATTGTCAGACGCGGGAAAATATATTCAAAGAGATTTCCCTGTAGATTTCATGCCTTATTTTATACTGAATACAATTCAGCCCATTACAATAGTTGGAAAATCCAAAGGTAAATACATGTAAAGTCTTTAAAGCATGATTTTAGTTTTTAAAGTACTGTTAAGCCTCACTAATTCATTTAAAAATAAAAACAAACAAGGCTGGAATGCCGATATTAACACCAGGATTTGCACTCAGCATCCATTCTTCTGTGAAGAAATCACCAGACAAGTATTTCCAGTTCTGCTTTACCTCCCTGTCCTAGGGCCAATATCCAGGAATGAGAAATGAAAGAAAATAGAGGGTAGAGATGCTGGCTCTAAGTATGACTGTGAAATAGATGGAACTTCTCTTCAGGTCCTTTCTTCTGGGCTGTTCTCCCATCCCTTGGGGACTCTGGTGACAGTCCTCTCTTCCCTTTAGCCAGCTGAAGCTCTCAAACTGACACCCAATGACCCCAAGTTTTCCATGACATTGATTTCATCCTCTGATTAAAAAAAAATCCCTTCCCCTTGTCTTCTGTCCCAAGAAAATGTTTGCAGGGCATCTACCTAGTTCAGGTGATAAAGCAGTGAAAATAAGGCAGACCTTTGCCACTGGCGTTCTTCCCCAGTCAAACAGAACATGCATCTCAGAAGAGGCCTTGAACCCCAGAAGGACTGAGTTGTGTAAAAATGAGCAGCACTATTGTCAGGGTCAGAGGGAAAACATTTTTTGGAAGGGCATGTTATGGACTGAATGTGTCCTTTTAAAATTCATATGTTAAAACACTAATAACCTCATGGTATTAGGAGGTGGTTGGGACATGAGGAAGGACCCCCAATGGATGGGATGACTGTCCTTATAAAAAGCAGACAGCAGGGAGCCTGCTTCCTCTCTCTCTGCTCTCCTCCATGCAAGGATATAGTGAGAAGCCTGCCTGTAAACCAGAAGTGGGCCCTTAGCAGACACTGAGTTTTTCAATACCATGGACTCTCCAGCCTTGAAAACTGTGAGAAATAAATGTCTATTGTTGAAGCCACCCTGTCCATGGTGATTTGTTGTAGCTGCCAGGACAGACTAAGATTTAAGGCGGTTTCTCTAGAGTTCCTTAGGTCATACCTCCTGGATGATGGCTCAGCTTCCAGCTTCCCACCTACACCTAGGGTAGGCAGGATGGGCCCCATCTACCTAAAAACCCTCCCGATGTGGGCTCCGTCCTCATCACTTACTTTTCCAGCCCACTTGTCCCCCAGATTCTGCTGAGTGACCATCTTTCTGCAGAGTGAATGACAGGCCACTCTCCTCTCAAAAACCCTCACTGATTTCCCGTCACCTGTCTATGAATTCCAAACTCCTCATTCTGTCTCTCTAGATGGCCTGTGGGTTGGGTTGGTCTGCCTCCCCAGCCTCCTGTTTGACTGTACCCTGGTATACATCCTGTGCTCTCATGATGCCACACAACTTAAGTTTTCTCAATAATTCCTCACTTTTCTACTTCATGGTCATGCCTTTCTTGGACTCTCTCTGCCTCTGTTCTCTGCTTGCAAACTACCAACTCATGTGCTGCTTTCTCTGTGAAAATGCAGCATGAGCTCTGATCCAATCAACTCGAGCTCCCAGAACATGCGCCCCATCTTCCTCAGTGGTTCTCATGGGAAGAGGTGCTAGTCACAATTATTTGAGGAGTTTCCTTGAACAATTCCTAGACTTCCTGTCTCTCTCCCAAAAATCACTTCAAAAAGCTCCTCAGTGATTCACTACCTCCCTGAGGTGGAGAGATTGCACACTATTGCTTTGATTATTCAGGAGGGCTCATTTTCTGAATATTCATTATCCAAGGCATTATAATTATAGCACTCCACAGAAAAGTAAAATATTATCAATAAATCGACCACTTACACAGTTAGCTCCTTCAATCATGCCTCCCTGCTTAACACTGTCTTGGTAGTATCTCCTGGAAAGTCTTTTTTTTTTTTTTGAATGGCATTTCAATGCAAAGTGATTACAAAATGCAGATGAAAAGATGGAGAATTTCATGAAGTTGATGAAACTGATGCTGGTGATGCTGGGGGACTATACATCACAAGCAAGAAAAATGAATATCAGTGTATGAAGACCATATAATTAAAGGAAAAAAACCAAAAATGATGATTAATGTCATGGTAGCTCATCAAAGAGAAAATGATTTGAAGAGAAGAGTAAGAAGTGTTTTTGGAATAGCTGGTGAAACTTGTTTAAATAACTCTATGAGCATGCTGTGAAAGCTGAAGAGGAAGTGAAAGTCTGCCATGCCACTATATAATCTGTGGGCAAGATGACACTTTAACCCCCATCCGTGTGTAATTCTTTGTTCTACGAATCAGTGCATAGTGTAAGTCGAAACCAGGTCTTATTAAATATAAAAAACAAAACGATTTTCATGTCGCTTAGTTTTATTTTTCAAGATAAAGGTAACTTCTTTTTTTAGGTCTATGAAGTTTTGCTTCTTAGGAGAGCTATTTTAATTTGTTCATCTTTGGTGTTAATTTTCTTCAAATAGTAATTTCGACTTCAAATAGTAACTTCTGTGCTTAGGATTTTCAGTTGAAACTAGTAGCCAGCTTAATGACTTCCGGCCCTGACTTCCTTGCCAGTCAGCATACTGCCTCCAACTGCATTGTGGACGGTTGAGCAAATTGCTCCAAGATTTCTACATTCCGTAGAACAAAACATTTTCTTAACTTTTTACGATGTCAAACCAAACAAAAGCAGAAAGGTTAGTATGAGGAGCCCCCATATAGCCATCGCAGAGCTTCAACTATTATGAATACTTTCACCACAATTGTGTCACTCAGTTCCCATCCCCTTCCCTTCCCTTCCTCCTTAAGAAGCACATTCCAGCTATATGTCATTCTATTCTTATGTTCTTCAGAAGAGAAATGAGACCGATTATCTTTTAGAAATCCCATATTTTAGGATTTTCTGCTTGATTCTTTGCGGCAAAATGTAACTCAATTTATTTTTGTTATTTTCTGGAGAAGAGATGCTGATATCTCCTTCATAGTGCATTATTTTAGGAGACATATGACATCTTGTCTCACTTTTCATGGGTCTAAGACAGTCTGATCTTTACATCATGAAGTTTCTCATCAATCTTTCATCAAATGGCTTCATCCATTTAATGATCCCTGCTAAATCCATTATTTTATTTGGCGTTTTAAAATGATGATGTTTCTAATTCTATTATTCTTTTCAGATTTATTGGCTGAAATTCTTTTCTAATAAGAACTTCCCCTCGTCAACTGCGACATTTGGTTACCCTGCATTCAGTGCTTATAGGAAAGGCAAAATAAATGCTTACTTCTTAACTTTCAATTGCCAACTTTCAGAGTAAAAAGTTGACATTCTAGTTAATTCCAAAATGTTAAATAAGGGCCCCTCTTCCTCTCTTTTGGGATTTTCCTCGTTTATTCATTGACATTTGTTTATTTATTTACTTGAGAAAGGGTCTGGCTCTGTCGCCCAGGCTGGAGTGCAGTGGTACAAGCTCAGCTCATTGCAACCTCTGCCTCTTAGGCTCAAGTGATCCTTCTACCTCACCCTCCTGAAGAGCTGGGACTACCAGCGTGCGCCACCATGACTGGCTAATTCTGTGCTTCTTGTAGAAACAGGGTTCGGCTATGTTGTCCAGCCTGGTCTCAAACTCCTGGACTCAAGCAATCCACCCACCTCAGCCTCCCAAAGTGCTGGGATTATAGGCGTGAACCACCATGCTTGGCGTCTTTTATTTATTAATAGTAACTTGAACGTACTTTTAAAAATATATTTAATGTGTTTCAATCAATTAAGTCATTATCTTTTTAAATAACATTGCCTCATCTTTGGCCAAAGTCCCTTTGTGTTGGCTTTGGTTTTCTTTGAATGTGACCTATGAGTCCTTGGGAGCCTCTTTGCTTTCCAGACAATAAGGGGCTCTAGGCTCAGCCTGTGTATTCCCTCCCCTGGCCTGGGAACCCGCCACTCCTCCAAGGAGCCCTCTCTCAGTAGTGAGGGGTATCTGCACTTGACAATCAGGACTCCTGGCATATTCATTGCAGTTGGGTTGTCATTTTTTCCATGTCTTTTTAGAGGACATCCATACAAAATACAGTTTTAAAAAAAAAAATCATGAGCTCATCCCAAGTTAAACTTGAATAAAAATAATGAGCTTTTTATTTATCTTCTTTCATCTTATACTTGTAATGCCTTCATTTTATACTGCTAACTTTGGTTCCTAACAACATTAACATAATTACTTATTTCCACCATCCTATACACCTTATATAGGAGAGTTGCAAAATGATCAGTATTATTATTAATTTTACAACTACACAATTGACTAGTAAAGTATAAGATCTTCTTTGCATCTCCATTTTTCATTTCTTTCTTTCTTCAAAAGTTTTTATGTTGTTAGGTCTTATGTTTAAATCTTTAATCCATCTGGAGTTAATTTTAGTGTAAGGTGTCAGGAAGGGGTCCAGTTTCTGCTTTCTGCACATACCTAGCCAGTTTTCCCAACACCATTTATTAAACAGGGAATCCTTTCCCCATTGCTTGTTTTTGTCAGGTTTGTCAAAGATCGAATGGTTGTAGATATGTTGTGTTACCTCCGAGGCCTCTATTCTGTTCCATTGGTCTATATGTCTTTTTTGATACCAGTACCATGCTGTTTTGATTACTGTAGCCTTGTGGTATAGTTTGAAGTCCGGTAGTGTGATGCCTCCCACTGTGTTCTTTTTGCTTAGAATTGACTTGTCTATGTGGGCTCTCTTTTGGTTCCATGTGAAGTTTAAGGTGGTTTTTTCCAGTTCTGTGAAGAAGGTCATTGGTAGCTTGATGGGGATAGCATTGAATCTGTAAGTTACTTTGGGCAGTATGGCCATTTTCACGGTATTGATTCTTCCTAATCATGAACATGGAATGTTTCTCCATCTGTTTGTGTCCTCTCTTATTTCGTTGAGCAGTGGTTTGTAGTTCTCCTTGAAGAGGTCCTTTACGTTCCTTGTCAGTTGTATTCCTAGGTATTTTATTCTCTTTGTAGCAATTCTGAATGGCAGTTCATTCTTGATTTGGCTCTCTTTAAGTCTGTTATTGGTGTATAGGAATGCTTGTGATTTTTGCACATTGATTTTGTATCCTGAGACTTTGCTGAAGTTGCTTATCTGTTTCAGGAGATTTTGGGCTGAGACATGGGGTCTTCTAGATAAACAATCATGTCGTCTGCAAATAGAGACAACTTCCTCTTTTCCTAATTGAATATCCTTTATTTATTTTTCTTGCCTGATTGCTCTGGTTAGAACTTCCAGTACTATATTGAATAGGAGTGGTGAGAGAGGGCATCCTTGTCTAGTGCCAGATTTCAAAGGGAATGCTTCCAGTTTTTGCCTATTCAGTATGATATTGGCTGTTGGTTTGTCGTAAATAACTTTTATTATTTTGAGATACGTTCCGTCAATACC
>CAUYOR010141413.1:0-26038 GCA_963573925.1 Callimico goeldii | reverse complement strand
TTTTTTCCCATTCTGTTGGTTGCCAGTTCACTCTAATGATAGTTTCTTTTGCTGTGAAGAAGCTCTTAAGTTTAATTAGATCCCATTTGTCTATTTGGCTTTTGTTGCCATTGCTTTTGGTGTTTTAGTCATGAAGTCCTTGCCTATGCCTATGAACTGAATGGTATTGCCTAGGTTTTATTCTAGCGTTTTTATAATGTTAGGTCTCATTTTTAAATATTTATTCATCTGGAGTTAACTTTTGTATCAGGTCTAAGCAAGGGGTTCAGTTTTAACTTCTGCACATGGCTAGCCAGTTTTTCCAACACCATTTATTAAAGAGGTAATCCTTTCCCCATTGCTTGGTTTTGTCAGATTCATCAAAGATCAGATGGTTGTGGATGTGTGGTGTTACTTCCAAGGCCTCGGGTCTGTTCCATTGGTGTATATCTCTGTTTGATACCAGTATCATGCTGTTTTGATTTCTGTAACCTTGTAGTATAGTTTGAAGTCAGGTATTGTGATGCCTCCAGCTTTTTTGTTTGTTTGTTTGTTTGATTATGTTTGTCTTGGCTTTGTGGGCTCTTTTTTGGTTCCATATAAAGTTTAACATGTTTTTTTTTAGTTCTGTGAATACAGTCAATGGTAGCTTGATGGGGATGGCATTTAATCTATAAATTACTTTGAGCAGTATGACCATTTTCATGATATTGATTCTTCCTAACCATGAGCATAAAATGTTTTGCCATCTGTTTGTCCTTTCTTATTTCCTTGAGCAGTGGTTTGTAGTTCTCCTTGAAGAGGTCCTCCACATCCCTTGTTAGTTGTATGCCTAGGCATTTTATTCTCTTTGTAGCAGTTGTGAATGGAGTTTGCCCATGATTTGGCTCTCTGTTTATCTGTAATTGATATATAGGAATGCTTGTGATTTTTGCACATTGATTTTGTATCCTGAGATTTTTCTGAAGTTGTTTATCAGCTTCAGAAGATTTTGGGCTGAGACAATGGACGATGGGGTCTTCTAAATATACAATCATCTATTCCGCATCTGTTGAGATGTTTTTTGTCTTTGGTTCTGTGTATGTGGTGGATTACATTTATAGATTTGCAGATGTTGAACCAGCCTTGCATCCCTGGGATGAAGCCTGCTTGATCGTGATGAATAAGCTTTCTGCTGTGCTGGTGGATTCAGTTTGCCAGTATTTTATTGAAGATTTTTTGCATTAATGTTTATCATGGATATTGGCCTTAAATTTTCTTTTTAGTTATGTCTCTGTCAGGTTTTGGTGTCAGGATGTGGTTGGTCTCATAAAATGAGTTAGGGAGGATTCTCTCTTTTTGTATGTTTGGAATAGTTTCAGAAGGAATGGTACCAGCTCCTCTTTGTACCTTTGGTAGAATTTGGTGGTGAATCTGTTGGTCTTGGACTTTTTTGGGTTGGTAGGCTATAAATTGCTGCCTCAACTTCTGACTTTGTTATTGGTCTATTCAGGAATTCAATTTCTTCTTGGTTTAGTCTTGGGAGGGTGTAAGTGTCTAGGAATTTATCTATTTCTTCTAGATTTACTAGTTTATTTGCATAGAGGTGTTTGTAACAATCTTTGATGACAGTTTGTATTTCTGTGGGATTGGAGGTGATATACCCATTATCATTTTTTTATTGCATCTATTTGAATCTTCTCTTTTTTCTTTTTTATTAGTCTAGCTTCAAAAAATCAGCGCCTGGCTTTATTGATTTTTTAAAATTGTTTTTTGTGTCTTTATCTCCTTCATTTATGCTTCGATCTTAGTTATTTCCTGCCTTCTGCTAGCTTTTGAATTAGTTTGATCTTGCACCTCTAGTTATTTTAATCATGACGTTAGGGTGTCAATTTTATATCTTTCCTTGCTTCTCTGGTGGCCATGTAGTACTATAATTTTCCCTCTAGACACTGTTTTAAATGTGTCCAAGAAATTTTGATACGTTGTGTGTTTGCTCTCTTTGATTTTGAAGAATATCTTTATTTTTGCCTTCATTTTGTTATTTATCAAATAGTCATTCAGGAGCAGATTGTTGGTTTCCAGGTAGTTGTGTGGTTTTGAGTGAGTTTCTTAATCCTGAGCTCTAATTTGATTGCACTGTGGTCTGAGAGACAGTTTGTTGTTATTTTTGTATTTTGCATTTGCTGAGGATATTTTACTTCCAATTATGCAGTCAATTTTGGAATAAGTACAATGTGGTGCTGAGAAGAATGTGGTTTGGGGGTGGAGAGTTCCATAGGTGTCTATTATGTCTGCTTGGTCCAGATTTGAGTTCAAGTCCTGGATATTCTTATTAATATTCTGTCTCATTGATCTGTCTAGTATTGACAGTGGGATGTTAAGGTCTCCCACTATGATTGTGTAGGCGTCTAAGTCTCTTTGTAGGTCATTAAAAACTTACTTTATGTATCTGTGTGCGTCTGTATTGGATGTGTATATATTTAGGATAGTTAGCTCTTGTTGTACTAATCTCTTTACCTTTATGTAATGCCCTTCTTTGCCTCTTTTGATCTTTGTTAGTTTAAAGTCTGTTTTATTAGAGACTAGGATTGAAACTCCTGTTTTTTGTTTGTTTGTTTCGCTCTCCATTTGCTAAAATTACCATCGCTTTATTTTGATCTTATGTGTATCCTTGCATGTGAAATGGGTTTCCCAAATATAGCACACCAATGAGTCTTGATTTTTAATCCAATTTGCCAGTCCTTTGAACAGGGCATTTAGCCCATTTACATTTAAGGTAAATACTGTTTTGTGTGAATTTGATCCTGACATTTTGATACTAGCTGGTTGTTTTGCCTATTATTTGGTGCAGTTTCTTCATAGTGTCGATGGTCTTTACAGTTTGCTATTTCTTCGCAGTGGCTGATACTGGTTGTTCCTTTCCATGGTTAGTGCTTCCTTCAGGAGCTCTCATAGGGCAGGCATGGTGGTTATAAAAATCCCTCAGCAGTTGCTTGTTCATAAAGTATTTTATTTCTCCTTCACTTGTGAAGCTTAGTTTTGCTGGATATGAAATTCTGGGTTGAAAATTCTTTTTTTTTTTAGGATGTTGAATATTGACCCTCACTCTCTTCTGACTTCTATGGTTTCTGCCTAGAGAACTGCTGTGAGTCTCCTGATCCTTTGTGGGTAACCCGACCTTTCTCTCTGGCTGCACTTAGCAGTTTTTCCTTCATTTCAACACGGGTGAATTTGATGATTATGTGTCTTGGGGTTGCTCCTCCAGGAATACCTTTGTGGTGTTCTCTGTATTTTCTGTATTTGAATGTTGGCTTGCCTTGCTAGATTGGGGAAGTTCTGCATAATGTCCAGAAGAATGTTTTCCAACTTGATTTCATTCTCCTCATCACTATCAGGTAAACCGTTCAAACATAGATTTGGCCTTTTCACATAATCCCATATTTCTTGGAGGCATTGTTCATTTATTTCACTCTTTTTCTGTTATCTTGCCTTTGCACTTACGTCATTGAGTTGATCTTCAATCTCTGATATCCTTTTTTCCACTTGATCTATTTGGCTATTGAAACCTCTGTATGTTTCTCAAAGTTCTCGTGCTGTGTTTTTCAGCTCTATCATGTCGTTTATGTTCTTCTCCATGCTGGTTATTCTCATTTGCATTTCATCTAACCTTGTCATCTGCAAGTAGAGACAATTTGACTTTCTCTTTTCCTAACCGCATACCCTTTATTTCTTTTTCCTACCTGATTGCTCTGGCAAGAACTTCCAAACAGGAATGCTTTTACTTTGTTGGTGGGAGTGTAAATTAGTGCAACCATTGTGGAAGACAGTTTGGCGATTCCTCAAGGATCTAGAAGTAGAAATATCATTTGACCCAGCAATCTCATTACTGGGTATATACCCGAAGGATTATAAAGCATTCTGTTATAAAGACACATGCACACGTATGTTCATTTCAGCACTATTTGCAATGGCAAAGACTTGGAACCAACCCAAATACCCATCAGTGATAGACTGGACAAGGAAAATGTGGCACATATACACCACAGAATACTATGCAGCCATAAAATGCAATGAGTTTGTGTTCTTTGTAGGGACATGGTTGAATCTGGAAACCGTCATTTTCAGCAGAACAAAACAAGAACAGAAAGTTAAACACCACATGTTCTCACTCACAGGTAGGTGTTGAACAATGAGAACACATGGCCATAGGGAGGAGAGCATCACACAGTGGGGCCTGTTGAGGGTGTTGGGTCTGAAGGAGTCATAGCAGGGGGTGTAAGAATTGGGGAGGGATAACATTATGAGAAATACCTAATGCAGATGATGGAGGGATGGATGAAGCAAACCAGCAAGGCATATTTATACCTATGTAACAATCCTGTATAATGTGCAAATGTACCCCAGAACTTAAGGTATAATTAAAAAAAGCAAGGTTACTGCTTTTAACCATAATATTGGGTCTTTTTAGAGGCTAAGTAATTTAATCTATTTTTCCACATTATGATAAATCATAGCTAGGTAATAATCCAGTACTATTAAATCTCTGAGAATACTAACCCAGTAATTATTGTAAATGATGTCAGTTTGAAATTCAATTTAGATCTGAAACTAAAACTAGTTCAATTTGAAATGTGTAAATCTAGTTAAAACTGCTTTCTATATTGTCAAACATCATTTATTATAAAAATATAATGCAAAATAATACACTATGCTGAATTTGTTTATGTAGCAGTCTCTAAAGATAAATAGGAGAGTTAATGTTTTGCATCATATTTTAAATTATATTACGATCCTATTAGTTATGGTTTTAGCTTATATTGGTATTGTTACAAGATAAGAGAAAAGATCTGAAGGCAGGACACGATTAAGACTGGGAACTTTATAATATATTGAAAAGATTCCCAATCACTATAAAATATATCAATTTTGCATTATAATTTATAAAAGTAATTTATGAAACTATGACAGGAAATTATGAAAAGTAAAGAACACATGTATAATTGAATTTATGTTATATTAACAATCAGAATATCTAAGATCTTGTCAGTTTCATCATTACTGTGTTTAGTCATGCATCCTTCCTTCCTATCTTTCTTTGTGTTTTTCATGAACTATGTATTATATCACTATAACTGCCATTTGAAATATGTGTATAAATAACTATCAATAATTACTGCAAGTTCATGGGGGCAGCCATGTAAAACATTGTAAAAACATTTTAACAGAATGGAGATAAATTAGGACATGCTTAGCTGGCTCCGGAAGCCAAAAGCTGCATAGATCCAAAGCGTGAGAGATTGAAATGAAAATTCTCTTTTTCTGTATACAATGTGGCCAAATGATTTTCAGACTCCCTATAATTGTATCAACAGAATTAATCACAGTCTTTCTCATGAGAAAAATATAATGCAGAGTTAGGGTGGAGTTTTCATAATGCTTTATTATTGTACTCTTTCATCCTTTATTTATTAGGAACAATGAGATAATATTTCTCCATAAATTTTTATTCAAAATCTGTTCAGATGAATAACGAAGCCTGTTATCAACAATACGTGCGTTTGCCTCATGAGGAAGAGACCAGAACTTTCCCAGGATAGACCTGTGTAGTTTTTCTGAGCTTAGAAGTCTGACAGCATCCACTACCTCTTCCTAGGACTGTAAAACACGTCTTACTCAAAGACAATAAATGACTGAAAACAGCATAATAATTAAAGAAATATTAAGGCCACTTTTTTACACTAGGCCAACAATTCTATTTCTACTCTATTTCTTAGTTAAACTTTGGCGATACTATTCAATATTTTAAAGCAGATTTTATGCAATAAATTCGAATGGCAATATTAAGTATGCAAATTATATTGTAAAATGTACCTCCTGCCAGAATACTAGGACAAAATTAAAGTTGATAATAATGGTTAAAATAATGAAGTCCAATATTCCGCCCTTTTAACTTTGGCTTTTCTTTGATTTCAGCCAGAAAATTTCATAGAATATAGGTGGAGCTATGTGGTATCAATAGCCACATCTTCATTTTCTCCTACTGGCAACTCTAAAATTCTTTTAGCACTTGTCAAGCTAAACTAATTCACTCTGCAGTCTGCCACATACCTATTATTTTTTAGAAATTCCATTTGACCCAGCAATCCCATTACTGGGTATATACCCAAAGGATTATACATCATTCTATTATGAAGACACATGCACAGGTATGTTCATTGTGGTACTGCTTACAATAGCAAAGACCTGAAATCAACCCAAATGCCATCGATGATAGACTGGACAAGGAAAATGTGGCACATATGCACCTTGGAATACTATGCAGCCATAAAAAACGATGAATTTGTGTCCTTTGTAGGGACATGGATGAATCTGGAAACCATCATTCTCAGCAAACTAACACAAGAACAGAAAATCAAACACTGCATATTCTCACTCATAGGTGAGTGTTGAACAATGAGAACACATGGACACAGGGAGGGGAGTGTCACAAACTGGAATCTGTTGGGGGGAACTAGGGGAGGGACAGCAGGGGGTAAGGAGGTTGGGGAAAGATAACATGGGTAGAAATGCCAGATCTAGGTGGCAGGGGGATGGAGGCAGCAAACCCCCCATGTGTGCACCTATGCAACAATCCTGCATTATCTGCACATGTACTCCAGAACCTCAAGTACAATAATAAATAAAAAAAATTTTTAAAGAAACGTTTTTCATTCCAATATGTAAGATTACCAAGATATTGAACCCATTTTAGCAAAATGTTTTAAACCATCAGCAAAACATAAGCTTCTGAAGTAATTGTCTGAATAAAAATAAGGTTTCTAGAACCCAGTAAAGATTTCAATGCAGATCTCCATTTCTAAATTGCCACGTGTATTAAAACAACTTATTTATGTTTAGAGGAAGGTGGGCAAACAGAGAAAAATAAAAGTACAAAAGAAAAAAAAACTAGTCTTCTTGTTATTCACTTCAGCAATCTGAGCCAAGAAGCTACAAACTGGCAAAATAAATCAAGCTATGAGGAATCTCCTACTAATGAATAATTCTCTTTTTTCAAGTGACATTGAAGACATGCCTACACTCAGATGATTTAGATGCATGGTAAGTGTGCCAGTGTAAAGGCATTACTTCAGTCTTTTTTTTTCCCTTGGAGAATGTCTGATGAAATCTCCTGATTTCTGTTAACCACTTGAAGGCTTAGCTTCTGTCATTTCAGAGCTGAATTGAGTGTAGGTCTGTCTAATGACACTTCTTCCACTTGTTGTGTCAGCATATCACACATTTATGAGTACATTTCCAGGTAGAATGTATTCCCTTACATTCTTTATTATTCCAACATCCTATTTCCAGGTATATCAAGCTACTTGCTTCATATTGCCATAATGAGATATACTAAAAACTATTTCCTTTTCAATGCTATTTCCAGCATCTTTCTACCCAAATGCATGCTCCTATATGTTCAACACTTAGTCCCAAATATGACAATGGTGTATCCTCCAGTTCTTTCTCTCCCATATGTTACCTCATACGTTAATTTAAATTCTCCCAAAGGATATGTGAAAACCCTTTTTGGGGCCTACAATTCTTTTGTGTTTATTTTTTATTTGTTTCTAACTTAATCATGAGTCTGTCATGATACCTAAAATGCCCAACACTGATCTTCATTTCATTCTCTGAAGCCTTTCTAAAAGTATTTTTTGTTTTGTTTCATGTTGTTAGAGAAACAGGATTTTGCCATGTTGACCAGGCTGGTCTGAACTCCTGGCTTCAAGCAGTCCACCTGCCTCAATCTCCCAAAGTGCTGGGATTACAGGTGTGAGCCACTGTGCTTGGCTCTTTCTAAAAGCTTTTAAGTGTTCTCTTTGATGGTAATCATTTTAGATTGCTTTAACCAATTTTCTTTTTGACTCCTTTATTGGAACTTCATAGACCCGAGATCCCCCTCCAGATATATTGACACTAGTTATACCATCCAATTATTTGTTCTGCATTTGATGTCACTTAGGAACAAGTACATCAGACTTTCCTTCTATCCTACATCTAAGTTGGCTTCCATAAACTAGTAAATTATATTAGAAAAATGCATTTTATTTTATTTCATTCATGTAGTGTTTTTAGTTTCTTTAATTGCTTCTGTTCTGAATATTGGTCTAACACATTTTTAAAACCAAGCTAATGTCTCTCCATTTCTGTCAATAATATTGATTTCTAGAAAAACTGTTTAAACATAAACATTTTCATTTCCTTTGTGACATTTGGCTATTTATATTCCAGTAATATATTTTTCTCAATTCAATATAAATGCAGGTTTGATTGTTCAGGGTAAAAGAATTATAGGATGGTGGCAGTAATGGTATGTAGGAGTCAACAAAAGAGAGGTGTCTCTGAGGAACTGATGCTTTTGGAGATTAAAGTGTGTTGAGTGTATTTAAATATTGCAAAAGATCTAACTGATGAAGAATTGTGTGAGCCTACAGAAGTTGTGACATAACTAAAGGCCTACTATTCAGGAGAAGAAAGCATAGATGAAGGATTGGTCAGAGCTGAGCAGTGGAACTCTATAAAATGTTAGAGGAGGGAACAAGAGGAGTGAAAATGAAGGATTCTTTTATATTGACTAGTTGGAATAAATTGGAATAAAACAGTACTGGTCCAATTACTTAGGTTTTTACCTGTGAAAGAGAGAGACAGAGAGAGTGAGGAAGAAAGAGGCAGAGAGAGCCAGGGAGCAAGAGAGAGAGAGAAGAGGGCATAAACTACTGACATCAGAAAAGAAAGATGGAGCATCACTGCAGGTAATTCCAATATTAATGTGTTAGTGAGAAAATATTTTCAACAACTTTGTGGCAAAACAAAAGCTGTCAACATGAGAAAGTGGACAAATGTTCTAAAATCACGAATTGCCAAAACTGAGAATAGAAGAAATGAAAAATTTGAATAGCCCTCTATCTATTAATAAAGTTTTATTAAGTCTTTATTTCAAAATATATTTCAGGCCTATAACACTTTTCCTTCTAAATTCTATCAAACATTTGAGAAAGTAATAGTGCCCATCTTTCACAGATGTTCTCAGTGATTCATAAAAGAATAAATAATTCTAAATTCATTATTTGAGGCTTAAAGTACTGCAGCACCAAGACCATACATACATGTTTTTAAAATGAAAGCCACAACATATTGAAACATAGTTTCATAACAAAATATTAGCAAACCCAAAAAATACTGTGGAGAAATTTTTTAAAAATCTTTACATAAATACAAAGTATGTCATAATAATGAATGGGAAGATTTCTTCTTATAATTTGCCCTCAAATTTATTTATGAACCAATACAATTCAATGGAAAAAGTATTTCCAACAAATTGCTGATAAAGCAAGTCTACACACACAAAAATGAACCTATCCTCTGACACAAACCATACACCTAAAATTACAATTTAAAAACTGACTTTTAGAAAATGCAGGGCTAAATTTTCGTTACTTTAAGACTGGAAAAATTTACTTATAACAAAGAAAGCATTAAGCATGAACAAAGAAATTGTATGAAAACTGCAAATTCTACTTTTCAAAATAAAACATTAAGAAGCGGAAAATGCAAACCAGAGAGTAAAAAAAAAATTAATACTAATTTCTGACAAAAGACTGGTATCCAGAAAATAAATATATTTAAAAATGGGCAAAATGTTGAAACAGTAATTTTATAAAAGGAGATATTAATGAGCAATATGCATATGGAATATACTCAGTATGCTCAATATCTTCAGTAAAATGCAAGTTAAAATCACAAAGAAATACTATTTCAGATCTACTAGATAGCTAAAACTTGAAATCTGATTCTATCACATGGTGATAAAGAGTTTCTGCAACTGAAATTTACATATTCCTGCCATTTGGGTTGGTTCCACATCTTTGCTATTGTAAACTGTGCCACAATGAACATACGTGTGCATGTATCTTTATAATGGAATGATTTATAACAATTTGGCAGTTACCACATAACTCAGGAATTAATTATACTCTTATCTATATTCCCCCCAAATAAAACCGTATCTACATACAAATATTTATACACAATGTTTATAGAATCTTTTTCTTTGTAAGTAATATTCTAGAACTCAAAATAACTAAAATTTGTGTTTCTAGGTGAATGAATAAATTGTGGTATATTTATAAAATGAGATCTTACTCATCCATAAAAAATTATTTACATGCACATAACAACACAGATTAACATTGCTAAGCAAAATAAGGCAGATATAAAAGAAAACTTACAGTATAATTTATTTATATGAAATTTTATATCAGACTAAAACAATCAATGATTTTAGAAATCTAATTATTGGTTACTTGGGACTGGGAATGGGAATGATTGAACAGCTCATAAGGGAATTTGAAGGGTGATGGAGACACTATAAATATTAATTAGCCCAATGACTAATTGGGTACATATATTTGACAACATTTTTTGAATCTGCTTTAGTTCTTTGTAGATTCTGAATATTAAACCTTTGTCAGATGGGTAGCTTGCAAAAGTTTTCTCCCATTCTGTTGGTTGCAAGTTTACTCTAATGATTGTTTCTTTTGCTGTGCAAAAGCTCTTAAGTTTAATTAGATGCCATTTGTCTATTTTGGCTTTTGTTACCATTGTTTTGGTGTTTTAGTCATGAAGTCCTTGCCTATGCCTCTGTCCTGAATGGTACTGTCTAGGTTTTCTTCTAGGGCTTTTATTGTATTAGGTCTTATGTTTAAATCTTTAATCCATCTGGAGTTGATTTCAGTGTAAGGTGTCAGGAAGGAGTCCAGTTTCTGCTTTCTGCACACTGCTAGCCAGTTTTCCCAACACCATTTACTAAACAGGGAATCCTTTCCCCATTGCTTATTTTTGTCAGGTTTGTCAAAGATCAGATGGTTGTAAGCGTGTGGTTACTTCTGAGGTCTCTGTTCTGTTCCATTGGTCTATATCTCTGTTTTGGTACCAGTACCATGCTGTTTTGATTATTGTCCCACAGTGCAATCAAATTAGAACTCAAAACTAAGAAACTCACACACAATCACACAACTACATGGAAACTGAACAACCCGCTCCTGAATGACTGCTGGATAAATAACTAAATGAAGGCAGACACAAAGATATTCTTCACCCTTCTCTCCCACCCCCAAGTAGGCCTCAGTGTCTATTGCTCCCCTCTCTGAGTCCACGCTTAGCTCCCACTTACAAGTGAGTACATGCAGTGTTTGCTTTTCTGTTCCTGCATTAGTTCATTTAGGATAGAGAGTGGCCTCCAGCTCCATCCATGTTGCTGCAAAGGACGCTATCTCCTTACTTTTTATGGCTGCATACTATTCCATGGTGTATGTGTGCCACATTTTTAAAATCCAGGATAACATTGATGGGCCTCTAGGTTGACTCCATGTATTTCTAATGGGGATAGTGCTGTGGTGAACACACACATGCATGTTTCTTTATGGTACAACAATTCATGTTTCTTTCCATGTATACTCAGTAATGAGATGGCTAGGTAGAGTGATAGTTCTGTTTTATGTTCTTTGAGAAATCAACCAACTGCTCCCCATAGTGACTGAACTACTTTGCATTCTCACCAACAGTGTATAAGCACTCCCTTTTCTCCACAACCTCACCAGCGTTTTTAATTTTTAACAATAACCATTCTGACTGGTGAGAGATGCTGTCTCATTGCAGTTATGACTTGCATTTCTCTAATGATTAGTAGTGTTGAGCATTTCTTTGTTATGCTTGTTTGCTGTGTGTGTGTTTTCGTTTGAATAGAAGAAACCATGTCCTTTGCCCACTTTTTAATGGTGTTGTTAGTTATTTTGCTTGTTAATTTGCTTAAGTTCTTCATAGATGCTGGATATTAGACCTTTGTCAGATGCATAGTTTGCAAATGCGTTCTCCCATTCTGTGTGTTGTCTGTTTACTCTGTTAATGTGCAGAAACTCTGTAGTTTCATTAGGTAGCATCTGTGAAATTTTGGTTTTTGTTGCACCTGCTTTTGGCACATTCATCATAAAATCTTTTCTAGGGTCTATGTCTAGAATGGTTTTTCCTTGGTTTTCTTCAAGGGTTTCTTTTTAGTTTTAGGTTTCACATCTAAGTCTTTAATACATCTTGAGTTGATTTTTGTATATGGTTTAAATAAGTCGTCCTGTTTCAATCTTCTGCATATGGCTAGCCAGTTATCTGGCTATTTATTGAATAGGGAATCCCTTCACCATAGCTCATTTTTGTTGGTTTTGTCAAAGATCAGATAGTTGTAGGTGTATGACTTCATTTCTGGGCTCTCTATTCTGTGTCATTGGTTGATGTGTCTATTTTTGTACTGGAACCATGCTGTTTTGGTTATTATAGCCTTGTAGTATAGTTTGAGATTATATAATGTGATGCCTCCAGCTTTTTTTTTTTTTCTCCTTAGGATTACTTTAGCTATTCAGGCTATTTTTGGTTACATATGACATTAGGTTAGGTTTTTCTAATTCTGGGAAAAATGTCACTAGTAGTTTGATAGGAATAGCATTGAGTCTGTACAATGCTTAGGGCAGTATGATCATTTTAACATTACAAAAGACCAAACTTGTACCTCTGTCAGCCCAGCCATCTCCACTGCTTAGTCCCATATGCAAATACATCCTTTGGAAAAGATCTTATGCCACTGCCTGCTCCACTTACTCTGGTCATGTAACCACCCACATCCAAACTCAGTGGCTTAAAACAAACATGATATCTATTAAACATACAGAGCCTGTAAGTTGACTTAGACAGAGTACAGTGGAGTTGGCTGGTCTCTATTCTGCAATGCTGGGGCCTCAGATGGAAGATGCAAGTCTAGGCTGGAATCATCTGCTCTTCTGCTCTCCTTTGCATGGCTAGGACCAGCACTGTGGAGACTCACACAGAGAGGAGCTGGAACAATGGGTACTCCCAGGGCATGTCTATCTCCAGTTGGTCTCTCAGTATGGCAGCCTCAAGGTAGGGAGGCTTCTTCCCTGAGCTCAGGGCTCCCAATGTGGGGGTCTCCAGGGAAAGCCGGCCAGGTGGAAATATCACTTTGTGTAATCTAACATCAGGAGCCATGCATCGTCACTTCTGCACATTCTATGTATCAGGATAGTTACACGGGTGTGCCAGGTGTAGAGAAAGGAAGCATAAGCCCCACGTCTCATGAAGAAGTAGCGTTGCATTGGAAGGGCAGTGTGTGGAACGAGAGGTAAGAATGCAGCTGTCTCTGAAAAATGCCGCCCTCAACCCTGCCTAGCAATCTCACCAGGAGGTGAGCGAGATGCACCTCTGTAGAGTTTTGGGAAACTGCTCCCACCTCCGGGTCCCCAAGCCACGTTGTACTCTGCAACACAGCAAGAACGACAGTCCTCCTCTTTGTTCTGCAGGGCCTGGAAATGCCTTCTCCGTTGTTTCATTTTTGGCACCTGGCATCACGGTGCACATAGCACGAGTGAA
This sequence comes from Callimico goeldii, assembly GCA_963573925.1. Taxonomy (NCBI): domain Eukaryota; kingdom Metazoa; phylum Chordata; class Mammalia; order Primates; family Cebidae; genus Callimico; species Callimico goeldii. The sequence goes on along the minus strand of CAUYOR010141413.1, from coordinate 12,607 downwards.
GAACCATGTTTGAGTGAATGAGTGCGTTGCCTCCCGCTTTATTTTAGCATCTCTTGTCGGGAGACAAGGACAGATGAAGGAGCACAAACGTCAGACTTCGCGTTCAGTAGGAGAGCTGATGCCGTCGGCTTTCCCTCAGTGCCTGTCGCAGTGCCGGGACTCCATGGCCTCCCTTCTGTGCTCCTCGTGACATCCATGGAACAGACACTCAAACGCTCTCCCTCCTCTTGCATGTGGAGGGGACTCAGCCAGAGATTCTGACTGCAATTCCCAAAGCACACAGGCAGGAGAAATGGAACCCAGATTTTCCCGACGGAGGAGTCCAGGCTTTCTCCCTGGACCTCGTCTTCCTTTAGAAGGAGGAAGCAGACCCCCAGGAGCTCTATTTCAAAGCCCTGCCCTCTGATCTCCTCCGGATGCATGGCACCGGGCTGGGGAGGGGCTGTTTTGGCTCCTTCGGCTCCCAGGCTGGGCTTAGGCCGCCTGCTCTCTGAGGCCGACTCCTCCCCTTTCTCCACACGCATATGTCGGAGTCTCAGCTCAACATTCAGGGTCCTCACTTCATTTTAATACGCTTTGCTCTGACTGAAAAATTCATCTCCCTGGAGTTGAAGCTGCTCCGCCTGCCAAGAGTTGAACTGGCTGGTGCCAGTCCCAGGGCACCGGGTGTGCCAAGTTCAGGGATGGAGGGTAGGTCCCTTCTGCCATTTACCTTCCCAGATTCTTTCACAAGTTGGATTGGAACCAGAAACTGGAGGTCCAGGAGCGTGTTTTGTTTTTCCCATTGAGGTTTTCCGGTGAGTCCAACCCCGAACCCCACATGCAAAGACGGACCCAAATGGCTCACGGTGCAGGGGTGGAGAAGGGGCTCCCCCGCAGTCCCGAGCCTGACCTCCACCAGGGCAGCCTGAGCCTGCAGCCTGCTCCCCTCCCCTCATGGAAACAGCCTGGCTGCAAAGATTTTTCTGCCCGAGGGACAGGGAGAAAAGGCCACCCCTCTGCCGCGTATGAGTCACCGGCCTATAAACAGCTGCTGGGCGCCTGAATGCCCCTCAAACTCTGTTTGCCAGCCCGAAGGCCTCATCTTTCCCTGCAACGAACTGGTACTTTTAGGGTCGTAGGAGTTTTACAAGCTTTGAGAACTTTATAGTATCAGATTAAGTAAGATCCAGCACTCAAAATTCAATTTAATGTGTTCAAGAGAATTCATACACGTGGCTCATAGATTCTGGAACAAGGTCCCTACAGAGTCCAGCGTAACTGATCTCGGAGAAACTCTCTATGAAACCTTTCTCTGGTGAGCTATGGAAAATATTTGCTGCCTACAGCCTGGGGTGACGGCAAACATTCTTGTTCAGGCCTGGTGTCGGGGTGCACCATGATGTGGCACAGCTGTGACCATGCCGGTTGGTCTCCAGCTTGCGGCCTGTCACTGGGTGTTTACCTGAGAATGAATCTGAGAGGCCACAGGGCTGGAATTGTGTCTCGCGGGCGGGGGAAAATGTGCACAGCTATTTTAAAGCCGAGGGCTGTACATCTTGTCCACCGCCTGCTGTTCACAAGGACAAATAGGGCTCACCTAAGGAGAAGGGCAGTCTTTAAACAAACCCCGTTACACTTCAAGAGTTGCTTTCAGATTGGAAAGAAAGGGGACAAAAGGGTCTTACATGCATCTATGATGAATGGGACACACAGTGACAGAGGCAGCGGCAGCCTCACATTCTCCTCGCTGCTGGGGAGCCTGAGAGATGGCCTGGTGTGCATATGCATACGCACATGCACACACAAGTCAGGCTCAAATACAGATATACTCACATGCACACAGACACACATCCACACGTATACACACACAGATGTATACAAATCTACGCACATGCACATGCTCAGACATACATGGACACAAATGCAGACAGGCACATAGTTACAAACATACACACACAGATATATATACATTTGTGCACATGCACATGCTCACATACAGATATACACAAATTTACACAAACACATATACATGTGCAAACAGAGATATACACATTCACACATGCACACACATACATGTGCACATATAGACACATGCAGATATGCACATTCACACATATAAACACACACAAATTCACACACATCCATATTCACACAGATATACACACAAATTTACACATATACACATTTTCACACAGATATATACACATTCATACACGCACACACATACACATATATACACACTGATATGCACACACTTTCATATACATATACAACATGCACACTCACACACATTTGCATACAAACCTAAAAACACGGACAAGTATACACACATTTCTAGACGTGGAGAGTTCATATACATGTGTGTTCACACATGCACACACACTCATCAGCACTGCACAAAAATGCTTACTTCAGAGACTGACACTCTCACATAAACTATCACACGTGTGCACACATTCTTACCCTCATACACAGCCCCACACCCACATCAACATTTGTAAGCACATTTTTTCACATACAGGCCCTAACACACACGTTCTCACCAATGCATTCACACACACACGCAACTTGCACTCACACACGTGAAGGCTGTGTCTCTGGTTCTTCTGAACATTTTAAGAAAGCGTTGTTGTCTTCAGCCCTGGAAACACCCTCCCGCGGGGGCCCGGGTGGGCCCAGCTGCCCTGGTGTGCTACCCACTTGCAAAGGAGTTGTTTGGGTCGAAAGGTTTCTGCCACTTTCTCCCTCCTGTGTCCTCCATGTGGAGGACGATGACTACCGTGGTGGTTTTGAGGCCACCTGGGGAGCTGCAGATAAACTCTCTTCGGTCGGTCGGTTGAATCTTCACGGCCAGGTTCATTGACTCTGAGAAGTTAATGAGCAATTTGCATTTTCCTGTTTGATTACCTGTATTTTGTCAGCTGAAGTTTATTTTATGCAAACGGGTCACCTCTCTGGCCCCTTCCATTCTTCTCAGGTGTTTTCATGTGCTTTCTACAATGATGTAGATAAAAGAAGTCTTTGAGTAGGTCACCTGCTCTTCTACCTCGAGTTGTCTTGGAAAACACAACTCTAGGAAATGCCAGTTTGACTGCAGGAGGCTGTGGCTCAGCTGTGTTTCGATATTGTTTTGAATATAGATGGTGAGTCAGGTCATTTTCCCGGTATTACCCACATAATTGTGTATTTTTAGACATTTAAATCATTTAAGCATTTAAATTACAATTTTATTAACGCAAAAAGGAGTACATTTCTCTTTAAACCAATTAAATAGTTTTAATATTATCATAATTCCTTTCAGTTTCTTATTCATATAACCATAAATAAGCTAAATGGAATCTTATAAATAATTTGTAGCAAAGTTCTTATCCAAATCCCTGGATTCTAACTTTTATTCTTTAGAGTGATCAGACATCCTTCCAAGTAAATGTTGATGTTGTTGGAGCAGCTGGTAAAACAGAAAAGCAGAAAGGAGCAGGCCTGCACTAGAATTACTATCTTTTTCATTGTGTGTTAAAATAGATAACAAAACTTATTATCTTAACCATTTTAAATGTACAGTTCAGTGACATAAAGTACATTCACAGTTATGCAACCAGCATCACCTTTCATTTCTAGAACTTTTTTATCTTGCAAAACCAAAACTCTGTAACCCCTAGACCACAACTCCTCACTTCCCCTCCCCCCACCCCCAGCACCCACCCTTCTACTCTCTGTCTCTATGAATTTGATTACTCTAGGTACCTCAAGTAAGTGGAATCATACAGTATTTGTTCTTTTGTGACTGGTTTATATCACTTAGTGTGATGTCCTCAAGGTTCACTCATACTGTAACATGTGAGAACTTCCTTCCTTTTTAAGGCTGTATTAATATTCCATTGTGTGTAGATACAACATTTTGTATATCCATGCATCCATTGATAGATAAACACTTCAGTTGTGTTCATCTTTTGGCTATTGTGAGTAATCCTGCTGTGAACACTGGTGTTGCTAGACTTTTCCTTTTTTTTTTTTTTTTTTAAAAAAAGACCTGACACTGTAGATTTCTTTTTTAAATACTATTTTCCTAACAGACTGATGAGAGTGGATTGACACATGGGTTTTCAAGAAGCTCTCCCCTCCCCATGATTTGAATGGGCAGCCACTATTGTCATCCACTAGGTGAGAGGAAACCCAGACCTCCTATGGGAGCAATGTCTCCTATACCTGTGAAGTGGGGTGGGAAAGGGTCTCTTCCATGCTTCATAAGTCTGTATTTTCTTTATATCTATGAGCTCAATTTTTAGTCCACATTTCACTGAGAACATGCAGTATGTGTCTGTCTCTGCCTGGCTTATTTCACTTAGCACGATGTTCTCCAGGATAGTTCATGTTGCTGCAAAAGACAGGATTTCATTCTTTTTTATGACTAAATAGTATTCCACTGGGTATATATACCACATTTGCTTTATCCATTCATCTCTGGATGGATATTTAGGTTGATTCCATATCTTAGCTATTGTAAATGGTGCTTCTGTCATTTTAAAAAAGAAATGGATAACAGCTGGATCATAACACTCATTTAACCTAAATGCATTAGCCCAGATTCCCCAGGGCAAGCATGTCAGTCCCTCCTTAGTTGTTCCAGGGCTTTTTAAAAACACCAGCCTTGTGGGTCCATCTGTGATCAGCAAAGTGTGTGGTAATGTCACAGCTCAGAGCACACAGATGCAGACCCAGAGACCTCTGTTCCCCTGACTGATACTTCCCTTTCTGTCCTCCCCACAGGAATAATACGGACAGCCTGCAAGTGTGGGGGCCAGTTCTGGAGTTTATACCAGAACTGGAATGAGAAATGAGGGCTTGGAACTCTAACTACAAAATTCTTTTTTCTCATCTCTATCTGAAGGGTTACTTTTCATATCTGGACCCTGAAGGACAATAGAAAACGAATGGAAACCAAATCCAACAAGGAAAGACCACCTGAGGGATATTTAGAGTTTTTCTTGGTTGAGATTTCTCGGGACTCACTGGCTTAGAAGCATATCTGGAAATGGTTGCAGAGACAAGAAGGGATGTGTGGAAATAAGAGGGTGTATTGGAAAGGGGAGTGGGCGACATCTTCCAGGACTTTCCACTTGTTTTCTTAAAAACCACTCGAGGACCAACCACAGCAAGTACAATAATGACAGTAGTAGATGATTGTGTTTTGTCGATGCCTACCATTGCCTGGTGCTGTGCTTTTCCTTTTTCATTATCAGTTTTACTATGTGGATGAATAAAGCAAGACAAGTCATTGTGTCTCTACTTTACCAGTGAGGAAACTGAGGCTAAGAAGGGCTAACTCACTCGCCCAAGGCAACACATTAGAAACTGGCCGGAGCAGGTGCACCTGAGTCTTTGCTTCCCTTTCTCCCTCTGGAAATGCCTCCCTCCTTGTTACTTATTGGACTCCTACCTGTCCTCCTGAGGGGCTGTCTGGGGTTATGACAATCATAGACTCGAGTGGGCCAGATGCTGAGTGACTTATAGACTCTGCCACCCTGGGAAAGGGATGTAACCACTGTAAAACAGGACTACAGGGTCATGAACGCGAGATCGTAAACATAAGGGACCCAGAAGATGGATGATGTTCAATTAACCAGTGTTTTTAAAATTGTGGTTCACATCTAATCAATGGGAATTTTAATTTTATGTGGAATTTTTAGGCAGAATTTTCTTTTATGTGGACTTGAACTCCATCCTTCAACATCTGGCTCAAACTCTCTCATGCTTATCTCAGTTTAAAGTCCTCCAATAAATGGTAAATTCTTGAATTCAGTTTATTTCTTGGTTTAATACTTTTTGGAACATTGTGCTGGGTTCAGAGGGGCTTCTGTAAGGACATTCTGGACATGAATCCATGTAAACACTAGCTCTGTCTTTGCTGGAATTGGGAGGAACTCTGGACGTATTTCTTAGGACTTGGGCACCATGCTTGGTGCTTACACAACCCAACCTGAAACTGAAGAGTCTCCTCAGCAACAAGTGAGAAATCCACCAGATGCACACATCCCCACTGGGAGCAGGACTATTTATTTTGTTACATTTTTATACCCAGGGACAACTTGGTTAATATAAATTATAGGATACATCAAAGCAATTTCCCAGCCTATGGGGCAGAGAAGATCCCTGGGGAGAAGTGGAATGATTCTGGGGAGTCTGGAAATCAGGCTACCATGTGTGGCCTGTGGGCTGAGTAAACACTAAGCTTTCTGCCCAAGATGTATTTCATCAAATTTAGGATACTATTGATTGTGAAGCCCACCATTATTTATGTACCACGAGAAAATAAACACTGACATTAAATCATAGGCACAATGACTAAGATCATCAGTTTTCAAAACACACCGATACTGCAAATGTTAAAGTGTAGAATGAGAAAACGTGTTAAAATGGATCAAATCGCTCCCGCACTGTGTTTGGAGTAGAGTAGGCATTCTGTTAAAGCAGATTCGTAAAATTCGGATGTACTTGAAAATGTTACAGAATTCATAATAGCATTTCCCTTTCTTCAACGATTCTAAAAATAAACTAGTAAGTGTTTTGACCTAAAAGGAGCCTGATTCTCGATAATTCTGAAACAATTAGTGAGATTTCTTTCTCTCTGCCTTCTCTCTGGGGGTTGCTGTGAAAAATCATTGACACTCAGGGAGCAAATCAAATTCTAAAGAGGGTCCCAGAGGAGCTGCTAATTGGAAACAATCAACAAATGACTGGCTCTGTTAGGAAGGGTCCTATGTCAGCCCTGAGCTTGTTATGCTCCCAAGTGAATGTAATTTCCAGAAAAATCCCAGAATGCAACAAAATATTCTAAAAAAGTTACATTTGGGGAAGCAAAGAACACAGGACTTAAGGTGCCTAAAAATCTTTCCTTAAGCACGTAGCTCTGTCAGTATTTTTCAAAGTACATTCTCAGATCCATTATCATGTTTTAATCTCACGAGTAAATTCATTTGGGATGGACATTCAGAAAATACTTTGCAAAGAGCGTGGAGGTAAAGGCCATCACGAGGCGGCTGGAATCAATGGCAGCCTTTGCAAAGGCATTCCACATTCTTAACAACCATGACTTATATTTTCCCAACTTACTTTTTAAGGACAAAATGACTGAGTCTCAAATATTGAAATTTCCAATAAACATGGAAAGGTCTAAGGGTTTAGTGGTGCGAGATCAATGTCGGATAATTCGATGGGATTTTATAGAAGTGTTGGCATCACAGATTTGGTGATGTTTAAGATGGTGGCTCGTGAGTTTGCTTTCCGGTTCCTTAACTAAAATGGCAGACAGCGCATTGTCCTATCTCATCTCTGTGTTCAGGCCACTGCCACGCAGAAGCACCCTTCTTTCATAAGCAAGCAGCGTCCACAGGTGTGAATCCAGAAGCAACAGCATCCGCACCTTCAGAATATCCCCCTGACTTTCCCCACAAGATTGAGGTTTCAGAGCCCACAGAATCAACTCTGGTTCATGTTACCAGATTCACCCCCAGTGTCTGCTCTGGACCAAAAGGACAAAAATCACAGCACGCAGAGAGGTGGCTGCTAGTCCTGTCCTTCCACTGACAATTAATTGAATTCGTCTGGACAGATCTCTGGACTTCATTTGAAAAGGTGGCTGCAGAAAGCAAGAGGAACTGATGATTCTCTTGCTGCTTTCTTTTCAGGCCTAACTATCTGTATTTTTGTCTGTTTCTCTGGAGGCTTTAGTGGACGTGATAGACACGATGCACCATATTCCCTCCTAACACCTCATAATCATCAGAAACAAGACTCACTGGCCAGGTGGCTCATCCCTGTAATCTCAGCACTTTGGGAGGCGGAGGTGGGCGGATCACCGGAGCGCAGGATTTTGAGAAATAAGCCTCAATGGGTGTCAAGAGGCATTCAGTGACACCAGATTTTCCCAAAAATTACCAGAAAGATAATTCTAACTGCTTGGAAACAAAACAAAGCAAAACTTCCCAGAAAGACATGTGATAAAAACTCTTCATAGTTTCTTTGAACTAAAATTCTTTTCTTTTCTTTTTTTTTTTAGACAAAGTTTTGCTCTTGTTGCCCAGGTTGGAGGACAGTGGCCCGATCTCAGCTCACTGCAACTTCCACCTCTCAGGTTCAAGCGATTCTCCTGCCTCAGCCTCCCAGGTAGCTGGGATAACAGGCGCCTGCCGCCATGCCTGGCTAGGTTTTTTGTACTTCGTAGAGATGGTGTTTCAGCATGTTGGTCAGGTTGGTCTCGAACTCCTCACTTCAAATGATCCACTCCCCTTGGCCTCCCAAAGTGCTGGGATGACAGGCGCGAGCCACCGCACCTGGCCGCAATATATTTTCTAAGTATAGTCATCCTACTCTGGTGTCGATGTTGAGTGTCTTCCTCCTGTCTTCCTGTATGTGCGTATTCTTTATGTCACTTCTCTGCATCCTCTCCTTCCCCACACTTGCCCTTCCCAGCCTGCTATCAATTTTTCCACTCTCAACTTCCACGTGTTTAAATTTTTTAGCCCCCACATATAAGTGAGAATATGTGACAGTTGTCTTTTTGTGTCTGGCTTATTTTCACTTTAAAGTGAGAGCCAAGGTCAGCTTGCACATGGCACCTCCCAGGGTTGTGATCTGAGGATCTCTGCTGAGCACCCCAGCCAGTACAGGAGCGGGGCCAGGAGAGTGCCGTCCTCTCAGCTCCAGTGGGCGGGTGCCCACCCAGAGCAAGCCTGCAGCCCCCACACACCTCCCTTCACCCTTAAGTTGTACTCTCTGTGAACCTCCCGTGTTTGCTGTTGGCGACACCCTCACTTTGTGTCTGGCTTCTGTCCCTTTCCCATCCCAGTGTGTAAAGTGCAGCCTGCTGTGGTGTTTGTGATCTTGTCTTGTTTTAAGTCTTCTAGGTGTCTTCTCTGTTGCTGTCAATTTCTAGACTGATTTCAGAAAAGGCGAATCCTCCCTCCCCATCACTTCTGATTAGGAAGGAACAGAGCCGTGGGCAAAGAACCTATTCCCAAACACCAGGACGCCCCAAGCCACTGCATTACCGCTGCACTCCAACAGGCAGCAGGCTCATCTCATTGAAGAAGAAAGACAGGGTTTCCCGGGGGAACAGCTTCTAGCATATGAACTGCCTCTGGCTTTGGCGCTGGGGGCAGACCTCTAATTTGTACCTTTTACGAGGAATCAGCAGGACACATCAGCAAATTTCCTACCAACAGCAGCTCCTTCCCCCTGTGGCCAGGCCGGGTCCCTTCGTGCTGCCTTGCTGGGCCGTCCTCCAGCAGCCCTGCAGCAAGGCCCAGGGACACTGAGGTCCCATGGTATCACCTCATCAGCTCCCTGGGGTCTCAGACAAACACAGCCTTCCTAGTCAAGGAAATACTGTCCCCCTTGTCATGCAAAGCCCCCTGGAGGGACTGCGAGGAGCTTCCTGGCTTCGCTTTGAGCACAGCTGTCCTCAGCTCCTCCTGCGAAGCAGTGGGAAATGGGTGGCCTGGCTGGGCTCAGGTGCGCAAACAGTCCCTCTGAAGGGAGAGACACCGGGCTGGGGATGTGTATTCAGCCCCTCAGGAAGCGTCCAGGTTCCATGCTGCTCGGTGTACCATGGAGATGCAGATTTCCTCTCAGCCGCCCGATTTCAAAGCCAGACCTGGCTGGAGACTTTTCAGAGCGTCACACCTGGGACGCTCCTTCCAGGAAAAAAAAAAAAAAAAAAAAAACTTTCACCGACTTTGAGTCTCTTCAAGGAGAAGCATATTTTGTGGGAGGAAAGGGGGGCATTCTAAGGGCCTTTGTGACCACATTACAGCAATGACTGGTTCTCCTAACGTTCAAGGTGCCTTCGCTAATTTTCTTAGTGACCAATTTAAGATACGTTTCAAGATTCCCCCCTTTGCCGCTTCTCCCCTTCACTGGATGCACTTCTTAAGAACATAAATGAAAACTCTTCTACATTGTGCTATTTTGATTCTCAAGAACCTGCTATAGCTCCCTACTATCCGAGAATGAAATGGACCTGATTTTCTCAGGAACAACTATGTAGCCTGCACGTTACATGTATGCCACGTTTTCAGGAAAGTCTCCCCACTGTCTGGCCCCCAGGCAAAGTCAGTGTCTTCCTGCACTGCATATATCTGTGCAGCCTGTGAGAGGAGACCCAGGTCTGGTTTGCTGCTGTCTCCTGATAAACCTCAGCGCTGCACACAGCAGGCTCATCATACTCGAATTACACACTTTTCAAAGGAGTCTCAGGAGGAATCTTTGTGCTGCCAGGCTAACACACATCGTGTGCTCACAGTCCTGATAACTGATTTCTGCTCCAAAATACCCACAAATTATCCATTCTTTGAAGCCCAGCTTGTCGTATTTTCTCCATGAACTTTTCTAATGACTCATGATTGTTTTCATTTTCACACACCGGCTACCGTGAGGGATAAATTAGCATCTAAGCATCTTTCTTAGCTCGTTTTCTGCTGTGTTAACATAATATCACAGACTGGGTGATTTATTAAAAAATGGAAGTTTACTTGGCTCATAGTTACGGGGACTGGGAAGTCCAAGATGTGGTGTTGACATCTGTGAGGGTCGTCCGTGGTGGAAGGCTTCACGGGGCAATTGAGAACACAAGACAAAGAGAAAAAATCGGGGCCAAACTTTCCTTTTTTTTACGATGAGGTCTCACTCTATTTCCCAGCCTGGAGTGAAGTGACACCATCATAAGTCACTGCAGCCTCAAACTCCTGGCCTCAAGCGATCCTCCTGCCTCTACCTCCCAAAGAGCTGGGATCACAGTCATGAGAGGCCGGGCTCAGTGGAACTTACCTTTTAGCAGGAACTCACTCTTCACAGTGACTAACCTGCTACCCCAAGAGAATGACATCAATTCATTAATGAAGGCAGAACCCTCATGGGATAACCACCTCTTAAGGGGCCCACCTTTTAATATCATTGCAATGGCAATGAAGTTTCAACATGAGTATTGGAGGGGATGTTCAAGCCACAGTGTTCCACCCAGCCCCCCAAACCCATGGCTTCCTTATACACAAAATACGTTCATTTCATCCCAGCAGCCCCTAAAGTCCTAAGTGCTCCAGCAATGACCCAAAAGTCCAGACTCTGAAACCTCATCCACATCAGCAAGGCTCAAGGCATGATTAATCCTTTGGCAACTTTCTCTCCAGCTGTGAACCTATACAATTAAAACAAGTTATCTGCTAAAACAAAATAAAGGGACAGGCATAGGTTAGACATCCTCATTTCAAAAGAGAGAAATGGCAAGAAGAAAGGTACAACTGGTCTCAAGTAAATTCAAAACCCAGCAGGGAAAACAAACTTTGAGTGCTAAAGTTGGAGAATAATCACCTATACTCCATGTCCTATATTCTGGGTACACTGGGGTGGGGGTTAGGCCCCCACAACCTTAGGGAGCTTGACCTCTATGGCTTTGCTGGGTTGGAATCTCATGCCTGCAGCTTTTCTAGGCTGCAGTTGCATGCTGGTGGCCCTATGCTTCTGGAGTGTTTTGGGTAGCCCCACTTCCATGGATCCACTTGGCATTACCCTAGCAGATGGCTCTGCCTCTGTAGCAGGTCTCTGCCTGGGTCCCCAAGCAGCCCATGGCACTCTTCAAATTGTAGGTGGAGGAAGTCGTGGTTCCATAGCTCCTGCATTCTACGAGCCCACAGAATTAATGTCACACAGACACTGCCAAAGCTAACTACTCATATCTACTCGCACCTAGTCCAGTCACACCTGGGCGCACTTGAGCCGTGGCTTGAGATGTGAAGGAGTGGTGGGCTGGAATGTGGGGAGCAGAGTCTCCAAGTGACCGTGGGCAGAAAGCCCCACAAAGGCGCCCCAGGTTCATCTCCTGAAACCACTTTTCCTCTCTAGGGCTCTGGGCCTGTGACGGGAGGGACAGCCTCAAAAGATGTCTAAAATGCCTTTGGGGTCTTTCTCCCACGGTCTTGGTGAATAGCGCTTGCCTCCCTTCTACCCATAATAATCTCTTTAGCAAATAATCACTTGACCACACCCTGGGTCTGTTCTCCCGAAGACATCTTTACACTATCTACATGGCTGAAAATTTTCTGTATTTCCCATTTACTTGCCTTTTAATTATAAATTCTGTCTTTAAATGAGTTTTCTTCACTCCCCGCATACTGTATGCGGTTAAAAGTAGCCACAGCGCTGCTTGACTGCTTTTCTACTTAATTTTTTTTTTTTGCCAGATATTCTAGTTCATTACTGTTAAATTTTGCATTCCCCAAAACCCTCAGGCCAGTACCCAATTCAGCCAGGGCTTTTGCTACTTTACAACAAGAATTTTCTTTTACTTCAGTTTCCAATATTTTGTTCCTCAGTTTCATCTGAGTCCCTAACCCTTAATTTTTTTTTTTTTTTGAGACGGAGTTTCTCTCTTGTTACCCAGGCTGGAGTGCAATGGCCCAATCTCGGCTCACCGCAACCTCCGCCTCCTGGGTTCAGGCAATTCTCCTGCCTCAGCCTCCTGAGTAGCTGGGATTACAGGCAGCGCCACCATGCCCAGCTAATTTTTTTTTGTATTTTTAGTACAGACGGGGTTTCACCATGTTGACCAGGATGGTCTCGATCTCTTGACCTC